>OX376711.1:12464235-12684235 GCA_947389935.1 Agrilus cyanescens
TTATTGCAGAAGAATGGTAAAATTGTATAATAAAATAGACTCAGCCGTTTATTTTAACGGCTTTCAATACATCTGAACGATGTTACTAGCATTTGCCTTGAATTTTCCTGTACTTTGTCACATTTTTGACAAAATCGAGTCGTTATTGCAGAAGAATGGTAAAATTGTAGAATAAAATGGACTGTCATTCATTCTGAAACGCTTCTCAATACAACTGAACGATATTGCTAGCGTTTGCTTAGCATTTTCCTTTATTTTGTCACATTTTGACAAAATCGAGTCGTTATTGTAGAAGAAGGATAAAATTGTATAACGAAATGGACTCAACCGTTTATTTTGCACGATTTTCAAAAGAATTGAACGTTATTGGTAGCATTTGCGTTCTATTTTCCTGTATTTTGTCACATTCTTGACAAAATCGAGCCGTTATTGCAGAAGAATGGTAAAATTGCATTATGAAATAGACTCACTCGTTCATTTTGACATACCTTTCAAAACAACTGAACGATGTTGCTAGCATTTGCCTTGAATTTTCCTGTATTTTGTCACATTCTTGACAAAATCGACCCGTTTTTGCAGAAGAATGGTAAAATTGTATAATGAAATGGACTCAACCGTTTATTTTGGCACGATTCTCAAAAGAATTGAACGCTTTTGGATGCATTTGCGTTCTATTTTTCTGTATTTTGTCACATTCTTAACAAAATCGTGCCGTTATTGCAGAAGAATGGTAAGATTGTATAATAAAATAGGCTCAGCCGTTTATTTTGACACGCTTTTCAATACATCTGAACGATATTACTAGCATTTGCCTTGAATTTTCCTGAATTTTGTCACATTTTTGACAAAATCGAGTCGTTATTGCATAGAATGGTAAAATTGTATAATGAAACTAACCCAGTCGCTTATTTTGACATGCTTTTCAAAACAACTGAACGATGTTGCTAGTGTTTGCGTTCTATTTTTCTGTATTTTGTCACATTCTTGACAAAATCGATCCGTTATTGCAGAAGAATGGTAAAATTGTATAATGAAATGGACTCAACCGTTTATTTTGCACGATTTTCAAAAGAATTGAACGTTATTGGTAGCATTTGCGTTCTATTTTCCTGTATTTTGTCACATTCTTAACAAAATCGTGCCGTTATTGCAGAAGAATGGTAAAATTGTTTAATAAAATAGACTCAGCCGTTTATTTTGACAGTCTTTCAATACATCTGAACGATATTACTAGCATTTGCCTTGAATTTTCATGTATTTTGTCACATTTTTGACAAAATCGAGTCGTTATTGCAAAAGAATGGTAAAATTGTATAATAAAATGGACTCAGTCGCTTATTTTGACATGCTTTTAAAAACAACTGAACGATGCTGCTAGCATTAGCGTTCTATTTTCCTGAATTTTGCCACATTCTTGACAAAATCGAGCCGTGATTGCAAAGAATGGTAAAATTGTATAATGAAACTGACTCAGTCGCTTATTTTCACTTGCTTTTTAAAACAACTGAACGATGTTGCTAGCATTTGCGTACTATTTTCCTGTATTTTGTCACATTCTTGACAAAATTGAGCAGTAATTGCATAAGAATGGTAAAATTGTATAACGAAATGGACTCAACCGTTTATTTTGCACGATTTTCAAAAGAATTGAACGTTATTGGTAGCATTTGCGTTCTATTTTCCTGTATTTTGTTACATTCTTAACAAAATCGTGCCGTTATTGCAGAAGAATGGTAAAATTGTTTAATAAAATAGACTCAGCCGTTTATTTTGACAGTCTTTCAATACATCTGAACGATATTACTAGCATTTGCCTTGAATTTTCATGTATTTTGTCACATTTTTGACAAAATCGAGTCGTTATTGCAAAAGAATGGTAAAATTGTATAATAAAATGGACTCAGTCGCTTATTTTGACATGCTTTTAAAAACAACTGAACGATGCTGCTAGCATTAGCGTTCTATTTTCCTGAATTTTGCCACATTCTTGACAAAATCGAGCCGTGATTGCAAAGAATAGTAAAATTGTATAATGAAACTGACTCAGTCGCTTATTTTCACTTGCTTTTTAAAACAACTGAACGATGTTGCTAGCATTTGCGTACTATTTTCCTGTATTTTGTCACATTCTTGACAAAATTGAGCAGTAATTGCATAAGAATGGTAAAATTGTATAACGAAATGGACTCAACCGTTTATTTTGCACGATTTTCAAAAGAATTGAACGTTATTGGTAGCATTTGCGTTCTATTTTCCTGTATTTTGTCACATTCTTGACAAAAGCGATCCGTTATTGCAGAAGATTGGTAAAATTGTATAATGAAATGGACTCAACCGTTTATTTTGCACGATTTTCAAAAGAATTGAACGTTATTGGTAGCATTTGCGTTCTATTTTCCTGTATTTTGTCACATTTTTGACAAAATCGAGTCGTTATTGCAAAAGAATGGTAAAATTGTATAATAAAATGGACTCAGTCGCTTATTTTGACATGCTTTTAAAAACAACTGAACGATGCTGCTAGCATTAGCGTTCTATTTTCCTGAATTTTGCCACATTCTTGACAAAATCGAGCCGTGATTGCAAAGAATGGTAAAATTGTATAATGAAACTGACTCAGTCGCTTATTTTGACATGCTTTTCAAAACAACTGAACGATGTTGCTAGCATTTGCGTTCTATTTTCCTGTATTTTGTCACATTCTTGACAAAATCGAGCCGTTATTGCAGAAGAATGGTAAAATTGTATAATGAAATGGATCAACCGTTTATTTTGCACGATTTTCAAAAGAATTGAACGTTATTGGTAGCATTTGCGTTCTATTTTCTTGTATTTTGCCTCATTCTTAACAAAATCGTGCCGTTATTGCAGAAGAATGGTAACATTGTATAATAAAATAGACTCAGCCGTTTATTTTGACACGCTTTTCAATACAACTGAACGATTTTGCTAGCATTTGCGTTCTATTTTTCTGTATTTTGTCACATTATTAACAAAATCGTGCCGTTATTGCAGAAGAATGGTAAAATTGTATAATAAAATAGACTCAGCCGTTTATTTTAACGGCTTTCAATACATCTGAACGATGTTACTAGCATTTGCCTTGAATTTTCCTGTACTTTGTCACATTTTTGACAAAATCGAGTCGTTATTGCAGAAGAATGGTAAAATTGTATAATAAAATGGACTGTCATTCATTCTGAAACGCTTCTCAATACAACTGAACGATATTGCTAGCGTTTGCTTAGCATTTTCCTTTATTTTGTCACATTTTGACAAAATCGAGTCGTTATTGTAGAAGAAGGATAAAATTGTATAACGAAATGGACTCAACCGTTTATTTTGCACGATTTTCAAAAGAATTGAACGTTATTGGTAGCATTTGCGTTCTATTTTCCTGTATTTTGTCACATTCTTGACAAAATCGAGCCGTTATTGCAGAAGAATGGTAAAATTGCATTATGAAATAGACTCACTCGTTCATTTTGACATACCTTTCAAAACAACTGAACGATGTTGCTAGCATTTGCCTTGAATTTTCCTGTATTTTGTCACATTCTTGACAAAATCGACCCGTTTTTGCAGAAGAATGGTAAAATTGTATAATGAAATGGACTCAACCGTTTATTTTGGCACGATTCTCAAAAGAATTCAACGCTTTTGGATGCATTCGCGTTCTATTTTTCTGTATTTTGTCACATTCTTAACAAAATCGTGCCGTTATTGCAGAAGAATGGTAAGATTGTATAATAAAATAGGCTCAGCCGTTTATTTTGACACGCTTTTCAATACATCTGAACGATATTACTAGCATTTGCCTTGAATTTTCCTGAATTTTGTCACATTTTGACAAAATCGAGTCGTTATTGCATAGAATGGTAAAATTGTATAATGAAACTAACCCAGTCGCTTATTTTGACATGCTTTTCAAAACAACTGAACGATGTTGCTAGTGTTTGCGTTCTATTTTTCTGTATTTTGTCACACTCTTGACAAAATCGATCCGTTATTGCAGAAGAATGGTAAAATTGTTTAATAAAATAGACTCAGCCGTTTATTTTGACAGTCTTTCAATACATCTGAACGATATTACTAGCATTTGCCTTGAATTTTCATGTATTTTGTCACATTTTTGACAAAATCGAGTCGTTATTGCAAAAGAATGGTAAAATTGTATAATAAAATGGACTCAGTCGCTTATTTTGACATGCTTTTTAAAACAACTGAACGATGTTGCTAGCATTTGCGTACTATTTTCCTGTATTTTGTCACATTCTTGACAAAATTGAGCAGTAATTGCATAAGAATGGTAAAATTGTATAACGAAATGGACTCAACCGTTTATTTTGCACGATTTTCAAAAGAATTGAACGTTATTGGTAGCATTTGCGTTCTATTTTCCTGTATTTTGTCACATTCTTGACAAAAGCGATCCGTTATTGCAGAAGAATGGTAAAATTGTATAATGAAATGGACTCAACCGTTTATTTTGCACGATTTTCAAAAGAATTGAACGTTATTGGTAGCATTTGCGTTCTATTTTCCTGTATTTTGTCACATTCTTAACAAAATCGTGCCGTTATTGCAGAAGAATGGTAAAATTGTTTAATAAAATAGACTCAGCCGTTTATTTTGACAGTCTTTCAATACATCTGAACGATATTACTAGCATTTGCCTTGAATTTTCATGTATTTTGTCACATTTTTGACAAAATCGAGTCGTTATTGCAAAAGAATGGTAAAATTGTATAATAAAATGGACTCAGTCGCTTATTTTGACATGCTTTTAAAAACAACTGAACGATGCTGCTAGCATTAGCGTTCTATTTTCCTGAATTTTGCCACATTCTTGACAAAATCGAGCCGTGATTGCAAAGAATGGTAAAATTGTATAATGAAACTGACTCAGTCGCTTATTTTCACTTGCTTTTTAAAACAACTGAACGATGTTGCTAGCATTTGCGTACTATTTTCCTGTATTTTGTCACATTCTTGACAAAATTGAGCAGTAATTGCATAAGAATGGTAAAATTGTATAACGAAATGGACTCAACCGTTTATTTTGCACGACTTTCAAAAGAATTGAACGTTATTGGTAGCATTTGCGTTCTATTTTCCTGTATTTTGTCACATTCTTGACAAAATCGATCCGTTATTGCAGAAGAATGGTAAAATTGTATAATGAAATGGACTCAACCGTTTATTTTGCACGATTTTCAAAAGAATTGAACGTTATTGGTAGCATTTGCGTTCTATTTTCCTGTATTTTGTCACATTCTTAACAAAATCGTTCCGTTATTGCAGAAGAATGGTAAAATTGTTTAATAAAATAGACTCAGCCGTTTATTTTGACAGTCTTTCAATACATCTGAACGATATTACTAGCATTTGCCTTGAATTTTCATGTATTTTGTCACATTTTTGACAAAATCGAGTCGTTATTGCAAAAGAATGGTAAAATTGTATAATAAAATGGACTCAGCCGTTTATTTTAACGGCTTTCAATACATCTGAACGATGTTACTAGCATTTGCCTTGAATTTTCCTGTACTTTGTCACATTTTTGACAAAATCGAGTCGTTATTGCAGAAGAATGGTAAAATTGTATAATAAAATGGACTGTCATTCATTCTGAAACGCTTCTCAATACAACTGAACGATATTGCTAGCGTTTGCTTAGCATTTTCCTTTATTTTGTCACATTTTGACAAAATCGAGTCGTTATTGTAGAAGAAGGATAAAATTGTATAACGAAATGGACTCAACCGTTTATTTTGCACGATTTTCAAAAGAATTGAACGTTATTGGTAGCATTTGCGTTCTATTTTCCTGTATTTTGTCACATTCTTGACAAAATCGAGCCGTTATTGCAGAAGAATGGTAAAATTGCATTATGAAATAGACTCACTCGTTCATTTTGACATACCTTTCAAAACAACTGAACGATGTTGCTAGCATTTGCCTTGAATTTTCCTGTATTTTGTCACATTCTTGACAAAATCGACCCGTTTTTGCAGAAGAATGGTAAAATTGTATAATGAAATGGACTCAACCGTTTATTTTGGCACGATTCTCAAAAGAATTCAACGCTTTTGGATGCATTTGCGTTCTATTTTTCTGTATTTTGTCACATTCTTAACAAAATCGTGCCGTTATTGCAGAAGAATGGTAAGATTGTATAATAAAATAGGCTCAGCCGTTTATTTTGACACGCTTTTCAATACATCTGAACGATATTACTAGCATTTGCCTTGAATTTTCCTGAATTTTGTCACATTTTTGACAAAATCGAGTCGTTATTGCATAGAATGGTAAAATTGTATAATGAAACTAACCCAGTCGCTTATTTTGACATGCTTTTCAAAACAACTGAACGATGTTGCTAGTGTTTGCGTTCTATTTTTCTGTATTTTGTCACATTCTTGACAAAATCGATCCGTTATTGCAGAAGAATGGTAAAATTGTATAATGAAATGGACTCAACCGTTTATTTTGCACGATTTTCAAAAGAATTGAACGTTATTGGTAGCATTTGCGTTCTATTTTCCTGTATTTTGTCACATTCTTAACAAAATCGTGCCGTTATTGCAGAAGAATGGTAAAATTGTTTAATAAAATAGACTCAGCCGTTTATTTTGACAGTCTTTCAATACATCTGAACGATATTACTAGCATTTGTCTTGAATTTTCATGTATTTTGTCACATTTTTGTCAAAATCGAGTCGTTATTGCAAAAGAATGGTAAAATTGTATAATAAAATGGACTCAGTCGCTTATTTTGACATGCTTTTAAAAACAACTGAACGATGCTGCTAGCATTAGCGTTCTATTTTCCTGAATTTTGCCACATTCTTGACAAAATCGAGCCGTGATTGCAAAGAATGGTAAAATTGTATAATGAAACTGACTCAGTCGCTTATTTTCACTTGCTTTTTAAAACAACTGAACGATGTTGCTAGCATTTGCGTACTATTTTCCTGTATTTTGTCACATTCTTGACAAAATTGAGCAGTAATTGCATAAGAATGGTAAAATTGTATAACGAAATGGACTCAACCGTTTATTTTGCACGATTTTCAAAAGAATTGAACGTTATTGGTAGCATTTGCGTTCTATTTTCCTGTATTTTGTTACATTCTTAACAAAATCGTGCCGTTATTGCAGAAGAATGGTAAAATTGTTTAATAAAATAGACTCAGCCGTTTATTTTGACAGTCTTTCAATACATCTGAACGATATTACTAGCATTTGCCTTGAATTTTCATGTATTTTGTCACATTTTTGACAAAATCGAGTCGTTATTGCAAAAGAATGGTAAAATTGTATAATAAAATGGACTCAGTCGCTTATTTTGACATGCTTTTAAAAACAACTGAACGATGCTGCTAGCATTAGCGTTCTATTTTCCTGAATTTTGCCACATTCTTGACAAAATCGAGCCGTGATTGCAAAGAATAGTAAAATTGTATAATGAAACTGACTCAGTCGCTTATTTTCACTTGCTTTTTAAAACAACTGAACGATGTTGCTAGCATTTGCGTACTATTTTCCTGTATTTTGTCACATTCTTGACAAAATTGAGCAGTAATTGCATAAGAATGGTAAAATTGTATAACGAAATGGACTCAACCGTTTATTTTGCACGATTTTCAAAAGAATTGAACGTTATTGGTAGCATTTGCGTTCTATTTTCCTGTATTTTGTCACATTCTTGACAAAAGCGATCCGTTATTGCAGAAGAATGGTAAAATTGTATAATGAAATGGACTCAACCGTTTATTTTGCACGATTTTCAAAAGAATTGAACGTTATTGGTAGCATTTGCGTTCTATTTTCCTGTATTTTGTCACATTCTTAACAAAATCGTGCCGTTATTGCAGAAGAATGGTAAAATTGTTTAATAAAATAGACTCAGCCGTTTATTTTGACAGTCTTTCAATACATCTGAACGATATTACTAGCATTTGCCTTGAATTTTCATGTATTTTGTCACATTTTTGACAAAATCGAGTCGTTATTGCAAAAGAATGGTAAAATTGTATAATAAAATGGACTCAGTCGCTTATTTTGACATGCTTTTAAAAACAACTGAACGATGCTGCTAGCATTAGCGTTCTATTTTCCTGAATTTTGCCACATTCTTGACAAAATCGAGCCGTGATTGCAAAGAATGGTAAAATTGTATAATGAAACTGACTCAGTCGCTTATTTTCACTTGCTTTTTAAAACAACTGAACGATGTTGCTAGCATTTGCGTACTATTTTCCTGTATTTTGTCACATTCTTGACAAAATTGAGCAGTAATTGCATAAGAATGGTAAAATTGTATAACGAAATGGACTCAACCGTTTATTTTGCACGATTTTCAAAAGAATTGAACGTTATTGGTAGCATTTGCGTTCTATTTTCCTGTATTTTGTCACATTCTTGACAAAATCGATCCGTTATTGCAGAAGAATGGTAAAATTGTATAATGAAATGGACTCAACCGTTTATTTTGCACGATTTTCAAAAGAATTGAACGTTATTGGTAGCATTTGCGTTCTATTTTCCTGTATTTTGTCACATTCTTAACAAAATCGTTCCGTTATTGCAGAAGAATGGTAAAATTGTTTAATAAAATAGACTCAGCCGTTTATTTTGACAGTCTTTCAATACATCTGAACGATATTACTAGCATTTGCCTTGAATTTTCATGTATTTTGTCACATTTTTGACAAAATCGAGTCGTTATTGCAAAAGAATGGTAAAATTGTATAATAAAATGGACTCAGTCGCTTATTTTGACATGCTTTTAAAAACAACTGAACGATGCTGCTAGCATTAGCGTTCTATTTTCCTGTATTTTGTCACATTCTTGACAAAATCGTGCCGTTATTGCAGAAGAATGGTAAAATTGTATAATAAAATAGACTCAGCCGTTTATTTTAACGGCTTTCAATACATCTGAACGATGTTACTAGCATTTGCCTTGAATTTTCCTGTACTTTGTCACATTTTTGACAAAATCGAGTCGTTATTGCAGAAGAATGGTAAAATTGTATAATAAAATGGACTGTCATTCATTCTGAAACGCTTCTCAATACAACTGAACGATATTGCTAGCGTTTGCTTAGCATTTTCCTTTATTTTGTCACATTTTGACAAAATCGAGTCGTTATTGTAGAAGAAGGATAAAATTGTATAACGAAATGGACTCAACCGTTTATTTTGCACGATTTTCAAAAGAATTGAACGTTATTGGTAGCATTTGCGTTCTATTTTCCTGTATTTTGTCACATTCTTGACAAAATCGAGCCGTTATTGCAGAAGAATGGTAAAATTGCATTATGAAATAGACTCACTCGTTCATTTTGACATACCTTTCAAAACAACTGAACGATGTTGCTAGCATTTGCCTTGAATTTTCCTGTATTTTGTCACATTCTTGACAAAATCGACCCGTTTTTGCAGAAGAATGGTAAAATTGTATAATGAAATGGACTCAACCGTTTATTTTGGCACGATTCTCAAAAGAATTCAACGCTTTTGGATGCATTTGCGTTCTATTTTTCTGTATTTTGTCACATTCTTAACAAAATCGTGCCGTTATTGCAGAAGAATGGTAAGATTGTATAATAAAATAGGCTCAGCCGTTTATTTTGACACGCTTTTCAATACATCTGAACGATATTACTAGCATTTGCCTTGAATTTTCCTGAATTTTGTCACATTTTTGACAAAATCGAGTCGTTATTGCATAGAATGGTAAAATTGTATAATGAAACTAACCCAGTCGCTTATTTTGACATGCTTTTCAAAACAACTGAACGATGTTGCTAGTGTTTGCGTTCTATTTTTCTGTATTTTGTCACATTCTTGACAAAATCGATCCGTTATTGCAGAAGAATGGTAAAATTGTATAATGAAATGGACTCAACCGTTTATTTTGCACGATTTTCAAAAGAATTGAACGTTATTGGTAGCATTTGCGTTCTATTTTCCTGTATTTTGTCACATTCTTAACAAAATCGTTCCGTTATTGCAGAAGAATGGTAAAATTGTTTAATAAAATAGACTCAGCCGTTTATTTTGACAGTCTTTCAATACATCTGAACGATATTACTAGCATTTGCCTTGAATTTTCATGTATTTTGTCACATTTTTGACAAAATCGAGTCGTTATTGCAAAAGAATGGTAAAATTGTATAATAAAATGGACTCAGTCGCTTATTTTGACATGCTTTTAAAAACAACTGAACGATGCTGCTAGCATTAGCGTTCTATTTTCCTGAATTTTGCCACATTCTTGACAAAATCGAGCCGTGATTGCAAAGAATGGTAAAATTGTATAATGAAACTGACTCAGTCGCTTATTTTGACATGCTTTTCAAAACAACTGAACGATGTTGCTAGCATTTGCGTTCTATTTTCCTGTATTTTGTCACATTCTTGACAAAATCGTGCCGTTATTGCAGAAGAATGGTAAAATTGTATAATAAAATAGACTCAGCCGTTTATTTTAACGGCTTTCAATACATCTGAACGATGTTACTAGCATTTGCCTTGAATTTTCCTGTACTTTGTCACATTTTTGACACAATCGAGTCGTTATTGCAGAAGAATGGTAAAATTGTATAATAAAATGGACTGTCATTCATTCTGAAACGCTTCTCAATACAACTGAACGATATTGCTAGCGTTTGCTTAGCATTTTCCTTTATTTTGTCACATTTTGACAAAATCGAGTCGTTATTGTAGAAGAAGGATAAAATTGTATAACGAAATGGACTCAACCGTTTATTTTGGCACGATTCTCAAAAGAATTGAACACTTTTGGATGCATTTGCGTTCTATTTTCTGTATTTTGTCACATTCTTAACAAAATCGTGCCGTTATTGCAGAAAAATGGTAAGATTGTATAATAAAATAGACTCAGCCGTTTATTTTGACACGCTTTTCAATACATCTGAACGATATTACTAGCATTTGCCTTGAATTTTCCTTTACTTTGTCACATTTTTGACAAAATCGTGCCGTTTTTGCAGAAGAATGGTAAAATTGTTTAATAAAATAGACTCAGCCGTTTATTTTGACAGGCTTTCAATACATCTGAACGATATTACTAGCATTTGCCTTGAATTTTCATGTATTTTGTCACATTTTTGACAAAATCGAGTCGTTATTGCAAAAGAATGGTAAAATTGTATAATAAAATGGACTCAGTCGCTTATTTTGACATGCTTTTAAAAACAACTGAATGATGCTGCTAGCATTAGCGTTCTATTTTCCTGAATTTTGCCACATTCTTGACAAAATCGAACCGTGATTGCAAAGAATGGTAAAATTGTATAATGAAACTGACTCAGTCGCTTATTTTGACATGCTTTTCAAAACAACTGAACGATGTTGCTAGCATTTGCGTACTATTTTCCTGTATTTTGTCACATTCTTGACAAAATCGAGCAGTTATTGCAGAAGAATGGTAAAATTGTATAACGAAATGGACTCAACCGTTTATTTTGGCACGATTCTCAAAAGAATTGAACACTTTTGGATGCATTTGCGTTCTATTTTCTGTATTTTGTCACATTCTTAACAAAATCGTGCCGTTATTGCAGAAGAATGGTAACATTGTATAATAAAATAGACTCAGCCGTTTATTTTGACACGCTTTTCAATACAACTGAACGATTTTGCTAGCATTTGCGTTCTATTTTTCTGTATTTTGTCACATTCTTAACAAAATCGTGCCGTTATTGCAGAAGAATGGTAAAATTGTATAATAAAATGGACTCAGTCATTCATTCTGAAACGCTTTTCAATACAACTGAACGATATTGCTAGCGTTTGCTTAGCATTTTCCTTTATTTTGTCACATTTTGACAAAATCGAGTCGTTATTGTAGAAGAATGGTAAAATTGTATAATGAAATGGACTCAACCGTTTATTTTGCACGATTTTCAAAAGAATTGAACGTTATTGGTAGCATTTGCGTTCTATTTTCCTGTATTTTGTAACATTCTTGACAAAATCGAGCCGTTATTGCAGAAGAATGGAAAATTTTATAATGAAATGGACTCAACCGTTTATTTTGCACGATTTTCAAAAGAATTGAACGTTATTGGTAGCATTTGCGTTCTATTTTCCTGTATTTTGTCATATTCTTGACAAAATCGTGCCGTTTTTGCAGAAGAATGGTAAAATTGTTTAATAAAATAGACTCAGCCGTTTATTTTGACAGGCTTTCAATACATCTGAACGAAATTACTAGCATTTGCCTTGAATTTTCATGTATTTTGTCACATTTTTGACAAAATCGAGTCGTTATTGCAAAAGAATGGTAAAATTGTATAATAAAATGGACTCAGTCGCTTATTTTGACATGCTTTTAAAAACAACTGAATGATGCTGCTAGCATTAGCGTTCTATTTTCCTGAATTTTGCCACATTCTTGACAAAATCGAACCGTGATTGCAAAGAATGGTAAAATTGTATAATGAAACTGACTCAGTCGCTTATTTTGACATGCTTTTCAAAACAACTGAACGATGTTGCTAGCATTTGCGTACTATTTTCATGTATTTTGTCACATTCTTGACAAAATCGAGCAGTTATTGCAGAAGAATGGTAAAATTGTATAACGAAATGGACTCAACCGTTTATTTTGCACGATTTTCAAAAGAATTGAACGTTATTGGTAGCATTTGCGTTCTATTTTCTTGTATTTTGTCACATTCTTAACAAAATCGTGCCGTTATTGCAGAAGAATGGTAACATTGTATAATAAAATAGACTCAGCCGTTTATTTTGACACGCTTTTCAATACAACTGAACGATTTTGCTAGCATTTGCGTTCTAT
Source organism: Agrilus cyanescens (assembly GCA_947389935.1). NCBI lineage: Eukaryota > Metazoa > Arthropoda > Insecta > Coleoptera > Buprestidae > Agrilus > Agrilus cyanescens. Next base: position 12,477,077 of record OX376711.1, read on the forward strand.
TTTTCTGTATTTTGTCACATTCTTAACAAAATCGTGCCGTTATTGCAGAAGAATGGTAAAATTGTATAATAAAATGGACTCAGTCATTCATTCTGAAACGCTTTTCAATACAACTGAACGATATTGCTAGCGTTTGCTTAGCATTTTCCTTTATTTTGTCACATTTTGACAAAATCGAGTCGTTATTGTAGAAGAAGGATAAAATTGTATAACGAAATGGACTCAACCGTTTATTTTGGCACGATTCTCAAAAGAATTGAACACTTTTGGATGCATTTGCGTTCTATTTTCTGTATTTTGTCACATTCTTAACAAAATCATGCCGTTATTGCAGAAAAATGGTAAGATTGTATAATAAAATAGACTCAGCCGTTTATTTTGACACGCTTTTCAATACATCTGAACGATATTACTAGCATTTGCCTTGAATTTTCCTGAATTTTGTCACATTTTTGACAAAATCGAGTCGTTATTGCATAGAATGGTAAAATTGTATAATGAAACTGACTCAGTCGCTTATTTTGACATGCTTTTCAAAACAACTGAACGATGTTGCCAGTGTTTGCGTTCTATTTTCCTGTGTTTTGTCACATTCTTGACAAAATCGATCCGTTATTGCAGAAGAATGGTAAAATTGTATAATGAAATGGACTCAACCGTTTATTTTGCACGATTTTCAAAAGAATTGAACGTTATTGGTAGCATTTGCGTTCTATTTTCCTGTATTTTGTAACATTCTTGACAAAATCGAGCCGTTATTGCAGAAGAATGGAAAATTTTATAATGAAATGGACTCAACCGTTTATTTTGCACGATTTTCAAAAGAATTGAACGTTATTGGTAGCATTTGCGTTCTATTTTCCTGTATTTTGTCACATTCTTAACAAAATCGTGCCGTTATTGCAGAAGAATGGTAAAATTGTTTAATAAAATAGACTCAGCCGTTTATTTTGACAGGCTTTCAATACATCTGAACGATATTACTAGCATTTGCCTTGAATTTTCCTGTATTTTGTCACATTTTTGACAAAATCGAGTCGTTATTGCAGAAGAATGGTAAAATTGTATAATAAAATGGACTCAGTCATTGATTCTGACACGCTTTTCAAAACAACTGAACGATGTTGCTAGTATTTGCGTACTATTTTCCTGTATTTTGTCACATTCTTGACAAAATCGAGCAGTTATTGCAGAAGAATGGTAAAATTGTATAACGAAATGGACTCAACCGTTTATTTTGCACGATTTTCAAAAGAATTGAACGTTATTGGTAGCATTTGCGTTCTATTTTCCTGTATTTTGTCACATTCTTGACAAAATCGAGCCGTTATTGCAGAAGAATGGTAAAATTGCATTATGAAATAGACTCACTCGTTCATTTTGACATACCTTTCAAAACAACTGAACGATGTTGCTAGCATTTGCGTTCTATTTTCCTGTATTTTGTCACATTCTTGACAAAATCGAGTCGTTATTGTATAGAATGGTAAAATTGTATAATAAAATGGACTCAGTCGCTTATTTTGACATGCTTTTCAAAACAACTGAACGATGTTGCTAGTGTTTGCGTTCTATTTTTCTGTATTTTGTCACATTCTTGACAAAATCGAGCCGTTATTGTAGAAGAAGGATAAAATTGTATAACGAAATGGACTCAACCGTTTATTCTGGCACGATTTTCAAAAGAATTGAACGCTTTTGGATGCATTTGCGTTCTATTTTTCTGTATTTTGTCACATTCTTAACAAAATCGTGTCCTTATTGCTGAAGAATGGTAAGATTGTATAATAAAATAGACTCAGCCGTTTATTTTGACAGGCTTTTCAATACATCTGAACGATATTACTAGCATTTGCCTTGAATTTTCATGTATTTTGTCACATTTTTGACAAAATCGAGTCGTTATTGCAGAAGAATGATAAAATTGTATAATAAAATGGACTGTCATTCATTCTGAAACGCTTTTCAATACAACTGAACGATATTGCTAGCGTTTGCTTAGCATTTTCCATTATTTTGTCACATTTTGACAAAATCGAGTCGTTTTTGCAGAAGAATGATAAAATTGTATAATGAAATGGACTCAACCGTTTATTTTGGCACGATTCTCAAAAGAATTGAACGCTTTTGGATGCATTTGCGTTCTATTTTTCTGTATTTTGTCACATTCTTAACAAAATCGTGCCGTTATTGCAGAAGAATGGTAAGATTGTATAATAAAATAGGCTCAGCCGTTTATTTTGACACGCTTTTCAATACATCTGAACGATATTACTAGCATTTGCCTTGAATTTTCCTGAATTTTGTCACATTTTTGACAAAATCGAGTCGTTATTGCATAGAATGGTAAAATTGTATAATGAAACTAACCCAGTCGCTTATTTTGACATGCTTTTCAAAATAACTGAACGATGTTGCTAGTGTTTGCGTTCTATTTTTCTGTATTTTGTCACATTCTTGACAAAATCGAGCCGTTATTGCAGAAGAATGGTAAAATTGCATTATGAAATAGACTCACTCGTTCATTTTGACATACCTTTCAAAACAACTGAACGATGTTGCTAGCATTTGCGTTCTATTTTCCTGTATTTTGTCACATTCTTGACAAAATCGAGTCGTTATTGTATAGAATGGTAAAATTGTATAATGAAACTGACTCAGTCGCTTATTTTGACATGCTTTTCAAAACAACTGAACGATGTTGTTAGTGTTTGCGTTCTATTTTTCTGTATTTTGTCACATTCTTGACAAAATCGAGCCGTTATTGTAGAAGAAGGATAAAATTGTATAACGAAATGGACTCAACCGTTTATTCTGGCACGATTTTCAAAAGAATTGAACGCTTTTGGATGCATTTGCGTTCTATTTTTCTGTATTTTGTCACATTCTTAACAAAATCGTGTCCTTATTGCTGAAGAATGGTAAGATTGTATAATAAAATAGACTCAGCCGTTTATTTTGACAGGCTTTTCAATACATCTGAACGATATTACTAGCATTTGCCTTGAATTTTCCTTTACTTTGTCACATTTTTGACAAAATCGAGTCGTTATTGCAGAAGAATGATAAAATTGTATAATAAAATGGACTGTCATTCATTCTGAAACGCTTTTCAATACAACTGAACGATATTGCTAGCGTTTGCTTAGCATTTTCCATTATTTTGTCACATTTTGACAAAATCGAGTCGTTTTTGCAGAAGAATGATAAAATTGTATAATGAAATGGACTCAACCGTTTATTTTGGCACGATTCTCAAAAGAATTGAACGCTTTTGGATGCATTTGCGTTCTATTTTTCTGTATTTTGTCACATTCTTAACAAAATCGTGCCGTTATTGCAGAAGAATGGTAAGATTGTATAATAAAATAGGCTCAGCCGTTTATTTTGACACGCTTTTCAATACATCTGAACGATATTACTAGCATTTGCCTTGAATTTTCCTGAATTTTGTCACATTTTTGACAAAATCGAGTCGTTATTGCATAGAATGGTAAAATTGTATAATGAAACTAACCCAGTCGCTTATTTTGACATGCTTTTCAAAATAACTGAACGATGTTGCTAGTGTTTGCGTTCTATTTTTCTGTATTTTGTCACATTCTTGACAAAATCGATCCGTTATTGCAGAAGAATGGTAAAATTGTTTAATAAAATAGACTCAGCCGTTTATTTTGACAGGCTTTCAATACATCTGAACGATATTACTAGCATTTGCCTTGAATTTTCATGTATTTTGTCACATTCTTGACAAAATCGAGCCGTTATTGCAGAAGAATGGTAAAATTGCATTATGAAATAGACTCACTCGTTCATTTTGACATACCTTTCAAAACAACTGAACGATGTTGCTAGCATTTGCGTTCTATTTTCCTGTATTTTGTCACATTCTTGACAAAATCGAGTCGTTATTGTAGAAGAAGGATAAAATTGTATAACGAAATGGACTCAACCGTTTATTCTGGCACGATTCTCAAAAGAATTGAACGCTTTTGGATGCATTTGCGTTCTATTTTTCTGTATTTTGTCACATTCTTAACAAAATCGTGCCGTTATTGCAGAAGAATGGTAAAATTGTATAATAAAATAGACTCAGCCGTTTATTTTAACGGCTTTCAATACATCTGAACGATATTACTAGCATTTGCCTTGAATTTTCCTTTACTTTGTCACATTTTTGACAAAATCGAGTCGTTATTGCAGAAGAATGGTAAAATTGTACAATAAAATGGACTGTCATTCATTCTGAAACGCTTCTCAATACAACTGAACGATATTGCTAGCGTTTGCTTAGCATTTTCCTTTATTTTGTCACATTTTGACAAAATCGAGTCGTTATTGTAGAAGAAGGATAAAATTGTATAACGAAATGGACTCAACCGTTTATTTTGACACGCTTTTCAATACATCTGAACGATATTACTAGCATTTGCCTTGAAATTTCCTGAATTTTGCCACATTTTTGACAAGATCGAGTCGTTATTACATAGAATGGTAAAATTGTATAATGAAACTGACTCAGTCGCTTATTTTGACATGCTTTTCAAAACAACTGAACGATGTTGCTAGCATTTGCGTACTATTTTCCTGTATTTTGTCACATTCTTGACAAAATTGAGCAGTAATTGCATAAGAATGGTAAAATTGTATAACGAAATGGACTCAACCGTTTATTTTGCACGATTTTCAAAAGAATTGAACGTTATTGGTAGCATTTGCGTTCTATTTTCCTGTATTTTGTCACATTCTTGACAAAACCGAGCCGTTATTGCAGAAGAATGGAAAATTGTATAATGAAATGGACTCAACCGTTTATTTTGCACGATTTTCAAAAGAATTGAACGTTATTGGTAGCATTTGCGTTCTATTTTCCTGTATTTTGTCATATTCTTAACAAAATCGTGCCGTTTTTGCAGAAGAATGGTAAAATTGTTTAATAAAATAGACTCAGCCGTTTATTTTGACAGGCTTTCAATACATCTGAACGATATTACCAGCATTTGCCTTGAATTTTCATGTATTTTGTCACATTTTTGACAAAATCGAGTCGTTATTGCAAAAGAATGGTAAAATTGTATAATAAAATGGACTCAGTCGCTTATTTTGACATGCTTTTAAAAACAACTGAACGATGCTGCTAGCATTAGCGTTCTATTTTCCTGAATTTTGCCACATTCTTGACAAAATCGAACCGTGATTGCAAAGAATGGTAAAATTGTATAATGAAACTGACTCAGTCGCTTATTTTGACATGCTTTTCAAAACAACTGAACGATATTACTAGCATTTGCCTTGAATTTTCATGTATTTTGTCACATTTTTGACAAAATCGAGTCGTTATTGCAAAAGAATGGTAAAATTGTATAATAAAATGGACTCAGTCGCTTATTTTGACATGCTTTTAAAAACAACTGAACGATGCTGCTAGCATTAGCGTTCTATTTTCCTGAATTTTGCCACATTCTTGACAAAATCGAGCCGTGATTGCAAAGAATGGTAAAATTGTATAATGAAACTGACTCAGTCGCTTATTTTGACATGCTTTTCAAAACAACTGAACGATGTTGCTAGCATTTGCGTTCTATTTTCCTGTATTTTGTCACATTCTTGACAAAATCGAGCCGTTATTGCAGAAGAATGGTAAAATTGTATAATGAAATGGATCAACCGTTTATTTTGCACGATTTTCAAAAGAATTGAACGTTATTGGTAGCATTTGCGTTCTATTTTCTTGTATTTTGTCACATTCTTAACAAAATCGTGCCGTTATAGCAGAAGAATGGTAACATTGTATAATAAAATAGACTCAGCCGTTTATTTTGACACGCTTTTCAATACAACTGAACGATTTTGCTAGCATTTGCGTTCTATTTTTCTGTATTTTGTCACATTCTTAACAAAATCGTGCCGTTATTGCAGAAGAATGGTAAAATTGTATAATAAAATAGACTCAGCCGTTTATTTTAACGGCTTTCAATACATCTGAACGATATTACTAGCATTTGCCTTGAATTTTCCTTTACTTTGTCACATTTTTGACAAAATCGAGTCGTTATTGCAGAAGAATGGTAAAATTGTATAATAAAATGGACTGTCATTCATTCTGAAACGCTTCTCAATACAACTGAACGATATTGCTAGCGTTTGCTTAGCATTTTCCTTTATTTTGTCACATTTTGACAAAATCGAGTCGTTATTGTAGAAGAAGGATAAAATTGTATAACGAAATGGACTCAACCGTTTATTTTGACACGCTTTTCAATACATCTGAACGATATTACTAGCATTTGCCTTGAAATTTCCTGAATTTTGTCACATTTTTGACAAGATCGAGTCGTTATTGCATAGAATGGTAAAATTGTATAATGAAACTGACTCAGTCGCTTATTTTGACATGCTTTTCAAAACAACTGAACGATGTTGCTAGCATTTGCGTACAATTTTCCTGTATTTTGTCACATTCTTAACAAAATCGTGCCGTTATTGCAGAAGAATGGTAACATTGTATAATAAAATAGACTCAGCCGTTTATTTTGACACGCTTTTCAATACAACTGAACGATTTTGCTAGCATTTGCGTTCTATTTTTCTGTATTTTGTCACATTCTTAACAAAATCGTGCCGTTATTGCAGAAGAATGGTAAAATTGTATAATAAAATGGACTCAGTCATTCATTCTGAAACGCTTTTCAATACAACTGAACGATATTGCTAGCGTTTGCTTAGCATTTTCCTTTATTTTGTCACATTTTGACAAAATCGAGTCGTTATTGTAGAAGAAGGATAAAATTGTATAACGAAATGGACTCAACCGTTTATTTTGGCACGATTCTCAAAAGAATTGAACACTTTTGGATGCATTTGCGTTCTATTTTCTGTATTTTGTCACATTCTTAACAAAATCGTGCCGTTATTGCAGAAAAATGGTAAGATTGTATAATAAAATAGACTCAGCCGTTTATTTTGACACGCTTTTCAATACATCTGAACGATATTACTAGCATTTGCCTTGAATTTTCCTGAATTTTGTCACATTTTTGACAAAATCGAGTCGTTATTGCATAGAATGGTAAAATTGTATAATGAAACTGACTCAGTCGCTTATTTTGACATGCTTTTCAAAACAACTGAACGATGTTGCCAGTGTTTGCGTTCTATTTTCCTGTGTTTTGTCACATTCTTGACAAAATCGATCCGTTATTGCAGAAGAATGGTAAAATTGTATAATGAAATGGACTCAACCGTTTATTTTGCACGATTTTCAAAAGAATTGAACGTTATTGGTAGCATTTGCGTTCTATTTTCCTGTATTTTGTAACATTCTTGACAAAATCGAGCCGTTATTGCAGAAGAATGGAAAATTTTATAATGAAATGGACTCAACCGTTTATTTTGCACGATTTTCAAAAGAATTGAACGTTATTGGTAGCATTTGCGTTCTATTTTCCTGTATTTTGTCACATTCTTAACAAAATCGTGCCGTTATTGCAGAAGAATGGTAAAATTGTTTAATAAAATAGACTCAGCCGTTTATTTTGACAGGCTTTCAATACATCTGAACGATATTACTAGCATTTGCCTTGAATTTTCCTGTATTTTGTCACATTTTTGACAAAATCGAGTCGTTATTGCAGAAGAATGGTAAAATTGTATAATAAAATGGACTCAGTCATTGATTCTGACACGCTTTTCAAAACAACTGAACGATGTTGCTAGCATTTGCGTACTATTTTCCTGTATTTTGTCACATTCTTGACAAAATCGAGCAGTTATTGCAGAAGAATGGTAAAATTGTATAACGAAATGGACTCAACCGTTTATTTTGCACGATTTTCAAAAGAATTGAACGTTATTGGTAGCATTTGCGTTCTATTTTCCTGTATTTTGTCACATTCTTGACAAAATCGAGCCGTTATTGCAGAAGAATGGTAAAATTGCATTATGAAATAGACTCACTCGTTCATTTTGACATACCTTTCAAAACAACTGAACGATGTTGCTAGCATTTGCGTTCTATTTTCCTGTATTTTGTCACATTCTTGACAAAATCGAGTCGTTATTGTATAGAATGGTAAAATTGTATAATAAAATGGACTCAGTCGCTTATTTTGACATGCTTTTCAAAACAACTGAACGATGTTGCTAGTGTTTGCGTTCTATTTTTCTGTATTTTGTCACATTCTTGACAAAATCGAGCCGTTATTGTAGAAGAAGGATAAAATTGTATAACGAAATGGACTCAACCGTTTATTCTGGCACGATTTTCAAAAGAATTGAACGCTTTTGGATGCATTTGCGTTCTATTTTTCTGTATTTTGTCACATTCTTAACAAAATCGTGTCCTTATTGCTGAAGAATGGTAAGATTGTATAATAAAATAGACTCAGCCGTTTATTTTGACAGGCTTTTCAATACATCTGAACGATATTACTAGCATTTGCCTTGAATTTTCATGTATTTTGTCACATTTTTGACAAAATCGAGTCGTTATTGCAGAAGAATGATAAAATTGTATAATAAAATGGACTGTCATTCATTCTGAAACGCTTTTCAATACAACTGAACGATATTGCTAGCGTTTGCTTAGCATTTTCCATTATTTTGTCACATTTTGACAAAATCGAGTCGTTTTTGCAGAAGAATGATAAAATTGTATAATGAAATGGACTCAACCGTTTATTTTGGCACGATTCTCAAAAGAATTGAACGCTTTTGGATGCATTTGCGTTCTATTTTTCTGTATTTTGTCACATTCTTAACAAAATCGTGCCGTTATTGCAGAAGAATGGTAAGATTGTATAATAAAATAGGCTCAGCCGTTTATTTTGACACGCTTTTCAATACATCTGAACGATATTACTAGCATTTGCCTTGAATTTTCCTGAATTTTGTCACATTTTTGACAAAATCGAGTCGTTATTGCATAGAATGGTAAAATTGTATAATGAAACTAACCCAGTCGCTTATTTTGACATGCTTTTCAAAATAACTGAACGATGTTGCTAGTGTTTGCGTTCTATTTTTCTGTATTTTGTCACATTCTTGACAAAATCGAGCCGTTATTGCAGAAGAATGGTAAAATTGCATTATGAAATAGACTCACTCGTTCATTTTGACATACCTTTCAAAACAACTGAACGATGTTGCTAGCATTTGCGTTCTATTTTCCTGTATTTTGTCACATTCTTGACAAAATCGAGTCGTTATTGTATAGAATGGTAAAATTGTATAATGAAACTGACTCAGTCGCTTATTTTGACATGCTTTTCAAAACAACTGAACGATGTTGTTAGTGTTTGCGTTCTATTTTTCTGTATTTTGTCACATTCTTGACAAAATCGAGCCGTTATTGTAGAAGAAGGATAAAATTGTATAACGAAATGGACTCAACCGTTTATTCTGGCACGATTTTCAAAAGAATTGAACGCTTTTGGATGCATTTGCGTTCTATTTTTCTGTATTTTGTCACATTCTTAACAAAATCGTGTCCTTATTGCTGAAGAATGGTAAGATTGTATAATAAAATAGACTCAGCCGTTTATTTTGACAGGCTTTTCAATACATCTGAACGATATTACTAGCATTTGCCTTGAATTTTCCTTTACTTTGTCACATTTTTGACAAAATCGAGTCGTTATTGCAGAAGAATGATAAAATTGTATAATAAAATGGACTGTCATTCATTCTGAAACGCTTTTCAATACAACTGAACGATATTGCTAGCGTTTGCTTAGCATTTTCCATTATTTTGTCACATTTTGACAAAATCGAGTCGTTTTTGCAGAAGAATGATAAAATTGTATAATGAAATGGACTCAACCGTTTATTTTGGCACGATTCTCAAAAGAATTGAACGCTTTTGGATGCATTTGCGTTCTATTTTTCTGTATTTTGTCACATTCTTAACAAAATCGTGCCGTTATTGCAGAAGAATGGTAAGATTGTATAATAAAATAGGCTCAGCCGTTTATTTTGACACGCTTTTCAATACATCTGAACGATATTACTAGCATTTGCCTTGAATTTTCCTGAATTTTGTCACATTTTTGACAAAATCGAGTCGTTATTGCATAGAATGGTAAAATTGTATAATGAAACTAACCCAGTCGCTTATTTTGACATGCTTTTCAAAATAACTGAACGATGTTGCTAGTGTTTGCGTTCTATTTTTCTGTATTTTGTCACATTCTTGACAAAATCGATCCGTTATTGCAGAAGAATGGTAAAATTGTTTAATAAAATAGACTCAGCCGTTTATTTTGACAGGCTTTCAATACATCTGAACGATATTACTAGCATTTGCCTTGAATTTTCATGTATTTTGTCACATTCTTGACAAAATCGAGCCGTTATTGCAGAAGAATGGTAAAATTGCATTATGAAATAGACTCACTCGTTCATTTTGACATACCTTTCAAAACAACTGAACGATGTTGCTAGCATTTGCGTTCTATTTTCCTGTATTTTGTCACATTCTTGACAAAATCGAGTCGTCATTGTATAGAATGGTAAAATTGTATAATGAAACTGACTCAGTCGCTTATTTTGACATGCTTTTCAAAACAACTGAACGATGTTGCTAGTGTTTGCGTTCTATTTTTCTGTATTTTGTCACATTCTTGACAAAATCGAGCCGTTATTGTAGAAGAAGGATAAAATTGTATAACGAAATGGACTCAACCGTTTATTCTGGCACGATTCTCAAAAGAATTGAACGCTTTTGGATGCATTTGCGTTCTATTTTTCTGTATATTGTCACATTCTTTACAAAATCGTGTCCTTATTGCTGAAGAATGGTAAGATTGTATAATAAAATAGACTCAGCCGTTTATTTTGACAGGCTTTTCAATACATCTGAACGATATTACTAGCATTTGCCTTGAATTTTCCTTTACTTTGTCACATTTTTGACAAAATCGAGTCGTTATTGCAGAAGAATGGTAAAATGGTATAATAAAATGGACTGTCATTCATTCTGAAACGCTTTTCAATACAACTGAACGATATTGCTAGCGTTTGCTTAGCATTTTCCTTTATTTTGTCACATTTTGACAAAATCGAGTCGTTTTTGCAGAAGAATGGTAAAATTGTATAATGAAATGGACTCAACCGTTTATTTTGGCACGATTCTCAAAAGAATTGAACGCTTTTGGATGCATTTGCGTTCTATTTTTCTGTATTTTGTCACATTCTTAACAAAATCGTGCCGTTATTGCAGAAGAATGGTAAGATTGTATAATAAAATAGGCTCAGCCGTTTATTTTGACACGCTTTTCAATACATCTGAACGATATTACTAGCATTTGCCTTGAATTTTCCTGAATTTTGTCACATTTTTGACAAAATCGAGTCGTTATTGCATAGAATGGTAAAATTGTATAATGAAACTAACCCAGTCGCTTATTTTGACATGCTTTTCAAGACTACTGAACGATGTTGCTAGTGTTTGCGTTCTATTTTTATGTATTTTGTCACATTCTTGACATAATCGATCCGTTATTGCAGAAGAATGGTAAAATTGTTTAATAAAATAGACTCAGCCATTTATTTTGACAGGCTTTCAATACATCTGAACGATATTACTAGCATTTGCCTTGAATTTTCATGTATTTTGTCACATTTTTGACAAAATCGAGTCGTTATTGCAAAAGAATGGTAAAATTGTATAATAAAATGGACTCAGTCGCTTATATTGACATGCTTTTAAAAACAACTGAACGATGCTGCTAGCATTAGCGTTCTATTTTCCTGAATTTTGCCACATTCTTGACAAAATCGAGCCGTGATTGCAAAGAATGGTAAAATTGTATTATGAAACTGACTCAGTCGCTTATTTTGACATGCTTTTCAAAACAACTGAACGATGTTGCTAGCATTTGCGTACTATTTTCCTGTATTTTGTCACATTCTTGACAAAATCGAGCAGTTATTGCAGAAGAATGGTAAAATTGTATAACGAAATGGACTCAACCGTTTATTTTGCACGATTTTCAAAAGAATTGAACGTTATTGGTAGCATTTGCGTTCTATTTTCCTGTATCTTGTCACATTCTAGACAAAATCGAGCCGTTATTGCAGAAGAATGGTAAAATTGCATTATGAAAAAGACTCACTCGTTCATTTTGACATACCTTTCAAAACAACTGAACGATGATGCTAGCATTTGCGTTGCATTTTCCTTTATTTTCTCACATTTTGACAAAATCGAGTCGTTATTGCAGAAGAATGGTAAAATTGTATAATGAAATTGACTCAGTCGCTTATTTTGACATGCTTTTCAAAACAACTGAACGATGTTGCTAGCATTTGCGTTCTATTTTCCTGTATTTTGTCACATTCTTGACAAAATCGAGCCGTTATTGCAGAAGAATGGTAAAATTGTTAAATGAAATGGATCAACCGTTTATTTTGCACGATTTTCAAAAGAATTGAACGTTATTGGTAGCATTTGCGTTCTATTTTCTTGTATTTTGTCACATTCTTAACAAAATCGTGCCGTTATTGCAGAAGAATGGTAACATTGTATAATAAAATAGACTCAGCCGTTTATTTTGACACGCTTTTCAATACAACTGAACGATTTTGCTAGCATTTGCGTTCTATTTTTCTGTATTTTGTCACATTCTTAACAAAATCATGCCGTTATTGCAGAAGAATGGTAAAATTGTATAATAAAATAGACTCAGCCGTTTATTTTAACGGCTTTCAATACATCTGAACGATATTACTAGCATTTGCCTTGAATTTTCCTTTACTTTGTAACATTTTTGACAAAATCGAGTCGTTATTGTAGAAGAAGGATAAAATTGTATAACGAAATGGACTCAACCGTTTATTTTGACACGCTTTTCAATACATCTGAACGATATTACTAGCATTTGCCTTGAATTTTCCTGAATTTTGTCACATTTTTGACAAGATCGAGTCGTTATTGCATTGAATGGTAAAATTGAATAATGAAACTGACTCAGTCGCTTATTTTGACATGCTTTTCAAAACAACTGAACGATGTTGCTAGTGTTTGCGTTCTATTTTCCTGTATTTTGTCACATTCTTGACAAAATCGATCCGTTATTGCAGAAGAATGGTAAAATTGTATAATGAAATGGACTCAACCGTTTATTTTGCACGATTTTCAAAAGAATTGAACGTTATTGGTAGCATTTGCGTTCTATTTTCCTGTATTTTGTCACATTCTTGACAAAATCGAGCCGTTATTGCAGAACAATGGAAAATTGTATAATGAAATGGACTCAACCGTTTATTTTGCACGATTTTCAAAAGAATTGAACGTTATTGGTAGCATTTGCGTTCTATTTTCCTGTATTTTGTCACATTCTTAACAAAATCGTGCCGTTATTGCAGAAGAATGGTAAAATTGTTTAATAAAATAGACTCAGCCGTTCATTTTGACAGGCTTTCAATACATCTGAACGATATTACTAGCATTTGCCTTGAATTTTCATGTATTTTGTCACATTTTTGACAAAATCGAGTCGTTATTGCAAAAGAATGGTAAAATTGTATAATGAAATTGACTCAGTCGCTTATTTTGACATGCTTTTCAAAACAACTGAACGATGTTGCTAGCATTTGCGTTCTGTTTTCCTGTATTTTGTCACATTCTTGACAAAATCGAGCAGTTATTGCAGAAGAATGGTAAAATTGTATAATGAAATTGACTCAAAAGTTTATTTTGGCACGATTCTCAAAAGAATTGAACGCTTTTGGATGCATTTGCGTTCTATTTTTCTGTATTTTGTCACATTCTTAACAAAATCGTGCCGTTATTGCAGAAGAATGGTAAGATTGCATAATGAAATAGACTCACTCGTTCATTTTGACATGCTATTCAAAACAACTGAACGATGTTGCTAGCATTTGCGTTCTATTTTCCTGTATTTTGTCAAATTCTTGACAAAATCGAGCCGTTATTGCAGAAGAATGGTAAAATTGTATAATGAAATGGACTCAACCGTTTATTTTGGCACGATTTTCAAAAGAATTGAACGTTATTGGTAGCATTTGCGTTCTATTTTCCTGTATATTGTCACATTCTTGACAAAATCGAGCAGTTATTGCAGAAGAATGGTAAAATTGTATAATGAAATGGACTCAACCGTTTATTTTGGCACGATTTTCAAAAGAATTGAACGTTATTGGTAGCATTTGCGTTCTATTTTCATGTATTTTGTCACATTCTTGACAAAATCGAGCCGTTATTGCAGAAGAATGGTAAAATTGTTTAATAAAATAGACTCAGCCGTTTATTTTGACAGGCTTTCAATACATCTGAACGATATTACTAGCATTTGCCTTGAATTTTCATGTATTTTGTCACATTTTTGACAAAATCGAGTCGTTATTGCAAAAGAATGGTAAAATTGTATAATAAAATGGACTCAGTCGCTTATTTTGACATGCTTTTAAAAACAACTGAACGATGCTGCTAGCATTAGCGTTCTATTTTCCTGAATTTTGCCATATTCTTGACAAAATCGAGCCGTGATTGCAAAGAATGGTAAAATTGTATAATGAAACTGACTCAGTCGCTTATTTTGACATGCTTTTCAAAACAACTGAACGATGTTGCTAGCATTTGCGTACTATTTTCCTGTATTTTGTCACATTCTTGACAAAATCGAGCAGTTATTGCAGAAGAATGGTAAAATTGTATAACGAAATGGACTCAACCGTTTATTTTGCACGATTTTCAAAAGAATTGAACGTTATTGGTAGCATTTGCGTTCTATTTTCCTGTATCTTGTCACATTCTAGACAAAACCGAGCCGTTATTGCAGAAGAATGGTAAAATTGCATTATGAAAAAGACTCACTCGTTCATTTTGACATACCTTTCAAAACAACTGAACGATGATGCTAGCATTTGCGTTGCATTTTCCTTTATTTTCTCACATTTTGACAAAATCGAGTCGTTATTGCAGAAGAATGGTAAAATTGTATAATGAAATTGACTCAGTCGCTTATTTTGACATGCTTTTCAAAACAACTGAACGATGTTGCTAGCATTTGCGTTCTATTTTCCTGTATTTTGTCACATTCTTGACAAAATCGAGCCGTTATTGCAGAAGAATGGTAAAATTGTTAAATGAAATGGATCAACCGTTTATTTTGCACGATTTTCAAAAGAATTGAACGTTATTGGTAGCATTTGCGTTCTATTTTCTTGTATTTTGTCACATTCTTAACAAAATCGTGCCGTTATTGCAGAAGAATGGTAACATTGTATAATAAAATAGACTCAGCCGTTTATTTTGACACGCTTTTCAATACAACTGAACGATTTTGCTAGCATTTGCGTTCTATTTTTCTGTATTTTGTCACATTCTTAACAAAATCGTGCCGTTATTGCAGAAGAATGGTAAAATTGTATAATAAAATAGACTCAGCCGTTTATTTTAACGGCTTTCAATACATCTGAACGATATTACTAGCATTTGCCTTGAATTTTCCTTTACTTTGTAACATTTTTGACAAAATCGAGTCGTTATTGCAGAAGAATGGTAAAATTGTATAATAAAATGGACTGTCATTCATTCTGAAACGCTTTTCAATACAACTGAACGATATTGCTAGCGTTTGCTTAGCATTTTCCTTTATTTTGTCACATTTTGACAAAATCGAGTCGTTATTGTAGAAGAAGGATAAAATTGTATAACGAAATGGACTCAACCGTTTATTTTGACACGCTTTTCAATACATCTGAACGATATTACTAGCATTTGCCTTGAATTTTCCTGAATTTTGTCACATTTTTGACAAGATCGAGTCGTTATTGCATTGAATGGTAAAATTGAATAATGAAACTGACTCAGTCGCTTATTTTGACATGCTTTTCAAAACAACTGAACGATGTTGCTAGTGTTTGCGTTCTATTTTCCTGTATTTTGTCACATTCTTGACAAAATCGATCCGTTATTGCAGAAGAATGGTAAAATTGTATAATGAAATGGACTCAACCGTTTATTTTGCACGATTTTCAAAAGAATTGAACGTTATTGGTAGCATTTGCGTTCTATTTTCCTGTATTTTGTCACATTCTTGACAAAATCGAGCCGTTATTGCAGAACAATGGAAAATTGTATAATGAAATGGACTCAACCGTTTATTTTGCACGATTTTCAAAAGAATTGAACGTTATTGGTAGCATTTGCGTTCTATTTTCCTGTATTTTGTCACATTCTTAACAAAATCGTGCCGTTATTGCAGAAGAATGGTAAAATTGTTTAATAAAATAGACTCAGCCGTTCATTTTGACAGGCTTTCAATACATCTGAACGATATTACTAGCATTTGCCTTGAATTTTCATGTATTTTGTCACATTTTTGACAAAATCGAGTTGTTATTGCAAAAGAATGGTAAAATTGTATAATGAAATTGACTCAGTCGCTTATTTTGACATGCTTTTCAAAACAACTGAACGATGTTGCTAGCATTTGCGTTCTGTTTTCCTGTATTTTGTCACATTCTTGACAAAATCGAGCAGTTATTGCAGAAGAATGGTAAAATTGTATAATGAAATTGACTCAAAAGTTTATTTTGGCACGATTCTCAAAAGAATTGAACGCTTTTGGATGCATTTGCGTTCTATTTTTCTGTATTTTGTCACATTCTTAACAAAATCGTGCCGTTATTGCAGAAGAATGGTAAGATTGCATAATGAAATAGACTCACTCGTTCATTTTGACATGCTATTCAAAACAACTGAACGATGTTGCTAGCATTTGCGTTCTATTTTCCTGTATTTTGTCAAATTCTTGACAAAATCGAGCCGTTATTGCAGAAGAATGGTAAAATTGTATAATGAAATGGACTCAACCGTTTATTTTGGCACGATTTTCAAAAGAATTGAACGTTATTGGTAGCATTTGCGTTCTATTTTCCTGTATATTGTCACATTCTTGACAAAATCGAGCAGTTATTGCAGAAGAATGGTAAAATTGTATAATGAAATGGACTCAACCGTTTATTTTGGCACGATTTTCAAAAGAATTGAACGTTATTGGTAGCATTTGCGTTCTATTTTCATGTATTTTGTCACATTCTTGACAAAATCGAGCCGTTATTGCAGAAGAATGGTAAAATTGCATTATGAAATAGACTCACTCGTTCATTTTGACATGCTTTTCAAAACAACTGAACGATGTTGCTAGCATTTGCGTACTATTTTCCTGTATTTTGTCACATTCTTGACAAAATCGAGCAGTTATTGCAGAAGAATTGTAAAATTGCATAATGAAATAGACTCACTCGTTCATTTTGACATGCTTTTCAAAACAACTGAACGATGTTGCTTGCATTTGCGTTGCATTTTCCTTTATTTTGTCACATTTTGACAAAATCGAGTCGTTATTGCAAAGAATGGTAAAATTGTATAAAGAAATGGACTCAACCGTTTATTTTGGCACGATCTTCAAAAGAATTGAACGTTATTGGTAGCATTTGCGTTCTATTTTCATGTATTTTGTCACATTTTGACATAATCGAGTCGTTATTGCACAGAATGGTAAAATTGTATAATGAAATTGACTCAGTCGCTTATTTTGACATGCTTTTCAAAACAACTGAACAATGTTGCTAGCATTTGCGTTGCATTTTCCTTTATTTTGTCACATTTTGACAAAATCGACTCGTTATTGCACAGAATGGTAAAATTGTATAATGAAATTGACTCAGTCGCTTATTTTGACATGCTTTTCAAAACAACTGAACAATGTTGCTAGCATTTGCATTCTATTTTCCTGAATTTTGTCACGTTCTTGACAAAATCGAGCCGTTATTGCAGAGGAATGGTAAAATTGTATAATGAAATAGACTCAGTCGCTTATTTTGACATGCTTTTCAAAACAACTGAACGATGTTGCTAGCATTTGCGTTGCATTTTCCTTTACTTTGTCACATTTTGACAAAATCGAGCCGTTATTGCAGAAGAATGGTAAAATTGTATAATGAAATGGACTCAACCGTTTATTTTGGCACGATTTTCAAAAGAATTGAACGTTATTGGTAGCATTTGCGTTCTATTTTCCTGTATTTTGTCACATTCTTGACAAAATCGAGCAGTTATTGCAGAAGAATGGTAAAATTGTATAATGAAATGGACTCAAAAGTTTATTTTGGCACGATTCTCAAAAGAATTGAACGCTTTTGGATGCATTTGCGTTCAATTTTCATGTATTTTGTCACATTCTTGACAAAATCGAGCCGTTATTGCAGAAGAATGGTAAGATTGCATAATGAAATAGACTCACTCGTTCATTTTGACATGCTATTCAAAACAACTGAACGATGTTGCTAGCATTTGCGTTCTATTTTCCTGTATTCTGTCAAATTCTTGACAAAATCGAGCCGTTGTTGCAGAAGAATGGTAAAATTGTATAATAAAATGGACTCAGTCATGCATTCTGACACGCTTTTCAATACAACTGAACGTTATTGGTAGCATTTGCGTTCTATTTTCTTGTATTTTGTAACATTCTTAACAAAATCGTGCCGTTATTGCAGAAGAATGGTAAAATTGTATAACGAAATGGACTCAACCGTTTATTTTGCACGATTTTCAAAAGAATTGAACGTTATTGGTAGCATTTGCGTTCTATTTTCCTGTATTTTGTCACATTCTTGACAAAATCGAGCAGTTATTGCAGAAGAATGGTAAAATTGTATAATGAAATGGACTCAAAAGTTTATTTTGGCACGATTCTCAAAAGAATTGAACGCTTTTGGATGCATTTGCGTTCTATTTTCCTGTATTTTGTCACATTCTTAACAAAATCGTGCCGTTATTGCAGAAGAATGGTAAAATTGTTTAATAAAATAGACTCAGCCGTTTATTTTGACAGGCTTTCAATACATCTGAACGATATTACTAGCATTTGCCTTGAATTTTCCTGTATTTTGTCACATTTTTGACAAAATCGAGTCGTTATTGCAGAAGAATGGTAAAATTGTATAATAAAATGGACTCAGTCATTCATTCTGACACGCTTTTCAAAACAACTGAACGATGTTGCTAGCATTTGCGTACTATTTTCCTGTATTTTGTCACACTCTTGACAAAATCGAGCAGTTATTGCAGAAGAATGGTAAAATTGTATAACGAAATGGACTCAACCGTTTATTCTGGCACGATTCTCAAAAGAATTGAACGCTTTTGAATGCATTTGCGTTCTATTTTTCTGTATTTTGTCACATTCTTAACAAAATCGTGTCCTTATTGCTGAAGAATGGTAAGATTGTATAATAAAATAGACTCAGCCGTTTATTTTGACAGGCTTTTCAATACATCTGAACGATATTACTAGCATTTGCCTTGAATTTTCCTTTACTTTGTCACATTTTTGACAAAATCGAGTCGTTATTGCAGAAGAATGGTAAAATTGTATAATAAAATGGACTGTCATTCATTCTGAAACGCTTTTCAATACAACTGAACGATATTGCTAGCGTTTGCTTAGCATTTTCCTTTATTTTGTCACATTTTGACAAAATCGAGTCGTTTTTGCAGAAGAATGGTAAAATTGTATGATGAAATGGACTCAACCGTTTATTTTGGCACGATTCTCAAAAGAATTGAACGCTTTTGGATGCATTTGCGTTCTATTTTTCTGTATTTTGTCACATTCTTAACAAAATCGTGTCCTTATTGCAGAAGAATGGTAAGATTGTATAATAAAACAGGCTCAGCCGTTTATTTTGACACGCTTTTCAAAACAACTGAACGATGTTGCTTGCATTTGCGTTGCATTTTCCTTTATTTTGTCACATTTTGACAAAATCGAGTCGTTATTGCAAAGAATGGTAAAATTGTATAAAGAAATGGACTCAGCCGTTTATTTTGGCACGATTTTCAAAAGAATTGAACGTTATTGGTAGCATTTGCGTTCAATTTTCCTGTATTTTGTCACATTCTTGACAAAATCGAGCCGTTATTGCAGAAGAATGGTAAAATTGTATAATAAAATAGACTCACTCGTTCATTTTGACATGCTTTTCAAAACAACTGAACAATGTTGCTAGTATTTGCGTTGCATTTTCCTTTATTTTGTCACATTTTGACAAAATCGAGTCCTTATTGCAGAAGAATGGTAAAATTGTGTAATGAAATCGACTCTGTCGCTTATTTTGGCACGATTCTCAAAAGAATTGAACGCTTTTGGATGCATTTGCGTTCTATTTTTCTGTATTTTGTCACATTCTTAACAAAATCGTGCCGTTATTGCAGAAGAATGGTAAGATTGCATAATGAAATAGACTCACTCGTTCATTTTGACATGCTTTTCAAAACAACTGAACGATGTTGCTAGCATTTGCGTTCTATTTTCCTGTATTTTGTCACATTCTTGACAAAATCGAGCCGTTATTGCAGAAGAATGGTAAAATTGTATAATGAAATGGACTCAACTGTTTATTTTGGCACGATTTTCAAAAGAATTGAACGTTATTGGTAGCATTTGCGTTCTATTTTCATGTATTTTGTCACATTCTTGACAAAATCGAGCCGTTATTGCAGAAGAATGGTAAAATTGCATTATGAAATAGACTCACTCGTTCATTTTGACATGCTTTTCAAAACAACTGAACAATGTTGCTAGCATTTGCGTTGCATTTTCCTTTATTTTGTCACATTTTGACAAAATCGAGCCGTTATTGCAGAAGAATGGTAAAATTGTATAATGAAATGGACTCAACCGTTTATTTTGGCACGATTTTCAAAAGAATTGAACGTTATTGGTAGCATTTGCGTTCTATTTTCATGTATTTTGTCACATTCTTGACAAAATCGAGCCGTTATTGCAGAAGAATGGTAAAATTGCATTATGAAATAGACTCACTCGTTCATTTTGACATGCTTTTCAAAACAACTGAACAATGTTGCTAGCATTTGCGTTGCATTTTCCTTTATTTTGTCACATTCTTGACAAAATCGAGCCGTTATTGTAGAAGAAGGATAAAATTGTATAACGAAATGGACTCAACCGTTTATTCTGGCACGATTTTCAAAAGAATTGAACGCTTTTGGATGCATTTGCGTTCTATTTTTCTGTATTTTGTCACATTCTTAACAAAATCGTGTCCTTATTGCTGAAGAATGGTAAGATTGTATAATAAAATAGACTCAGCCGTTTATTTTGACAGGCTTTTCAATACATCTGAACGATATTACTAGCATTTGCCTTGAATTTTCCTTTACTTTGTCACATTTTTGACAAAATCGAGTCGTTATTGCAGAAGAATGATAAAATTGTATAATAAAATGGACTGTCATTCATTCTGAAACGCTTTTCAATACAACTGAACGATATTGCTAGCGTTTGCTTAGCATTTTCCATTATTTTGTCACATTTTGACAAAATCGAGTCGTTTTTGCAGAAGAATGATAAAATTGTATAATGAAATGGACTCAACCGTTTATTTTGGCACGATTCTCAAAAGAATTGAACGCTTTTGGATGCATTTGCGTTCTATTTTTCTGTATTTTGTCACATTCTTAACAAAATCGTGCCGTTATTGCAGAAGAATGGTAAGATTGTATAATAAAATAGGCTCAGCCGTTTATTTTGACACGCTTTTCAATACATCTGAACGATATTACTAGCATTTGCCTTGAATTTTCCTGAATTTTGTCACATTTTTGACAAAATCGAGTCGTTATTGCATAGAATGGTAAAATTGTATAATGAAACTAACCCAGTCGCTTATTTTGACATGCTTTTCAAAATAACTGAACGATGTTGCTAGTGTTTGCGTTCTATTTTTCTGTATTTTGTCACATTCTTGACAAAATCGATCCGTTATTGCAGAAGAATGGTAAAATTGTTTAATAAAATAGACTCAGCCGTTTATTTTGACAGGCTTTCAATACATCTGAACGATATTACTAGCATTTGCCTTGAATTTTCATGTATTTTGTCACATTCTTGACAAAATCGAGCCGTTATTGCAGAAGAATGGTAAAATTGCATTATGAAATAGACTCACTCGTTCATTTTGACATACCTTTCAAAACAACTGAACGATGTTGCTAGCATTTGCGTTCTATTTTCCTGTATTTTGTCACATTCTTGACAAAATCGAGTCGTCATTGTATAGAATGGTAAAATTGTATAATGAAACTGACTCAGTCGCTTATTTTGACATGCTTTTCAAAACAACTGAACGATGTTGCTAGTGTTTGCGTTCTATTTTTCTGTATTTTGTCACATTCTTGACAAAATCGAGCCGTTATTGTAGAAGAAGGATAAAATTGTATAACGAAATGGACTCAACCGTTTATTCTGGCACGATTCTCAAAAGAATTGAACGCTTTTGGATGCATTTGCGTTCTATTTTTCTGTATTTTGTCACATTCTTTACAAAATCGTGTCCTTATTGCTGAAGAATGGTAAGATTGTATAATAAAATAGACTCAGCCGTTTATTTTGACAGGCTTTTCAATACATCTGAACGATATTACTAGCATTTGCCTTGAATTTTCCTTTACTTTGTCACATTTTTGACAAAATCGAGTCGTTATTGCAGAAGAATGGTAAAATGGTATAATAAAATGGACTGTCATTCATTCTGAAACGCTTTTCAATACAACTGAACGATATTGCTAGCGTTTGCTTAGCATTTTCCTTTATTTTGTCACATTTTGACAAAATCGAGTCGTTTTTGCAGAAGAATGGTAAAATTGTATAATGAAATGGACTCAACCGTTTATTTTGGCACGATTCTCAAAAGAATTGAACGCTTTTGGATGCATTTGCGTTCTATTTTTCTGTATTTTGTCACATTCTTAACAAAATCGTGCCGTTATTGCAGAAGAATGGTAAGATTGTATAATAAAATAGGCTCAGCCGTTTATTTTGACACGCTTTTCAATACATCTGAACGATATTACTAGCATTTGCCTTGAATTTTCCTGAATTTTGTCACATTTTTGACAAAATCGAGTCGTTATTGCATAGAATGGTAAAATTGTATAATGAAACTAACCCAGTCGCTTATTTTGACATGCTTTTCAAGACTACTGAACGATGTTGCTAGTGTTTGCGTTCTATTTTTATGTATTTTGTCACATTCTTGACATAATCGATCCGTTATTGCAGAAGAATGGTAAAATTGTTTAATAAAATAGACTCAGCCATTTATTTTGACAGGCTTTCAATACATCTGAACGATATTACTAGCATTTGCCTTGAATTTTCATGTATTTTGTCACATTTTTGACAAAATCGAGTCGTTATTGCAAAAGAATGGTAAAATTGTATAATAAAATGGACTCAGTCGCTTATTTTGACATGCTTTTAAAAACAACTGAACGATGCTGCCAGCATTAGCGTTCTATTTTCCTGAATTTTGCCACATTCTTGACAAAATCGAGCCGTGATTGCAAAGAATGGTAAAATTGTATTATGAAACTGACTCAGTCGCTTATTTTGACATGCTTTTCAAAACAACTGAACGATGTTGCTAGCATTTGCGTACTATTTTCCTGTATTTTGTCACATTCTTGACAAAATCGAGCAGTTATTGCAGAAGAATGGTAAAATTGTATAACGAAATGGACTCAACCGTTTATTTTGCACGATTTTCAAAAGAATTGAACGTTATTGGTAGCATTTGCGTTCTATTTTCCTGTATCTTGTCACATTCTAGACAAAATCGAGCCGTTATTGCAGAAGAATGGTAAAATTGCATTATGAAAAAGACTCACTCGTTCATTTTGACATACCTTTCAAAACAACTGAACGATGATGCTAGCATTTGCGTTGCATTTTCCTTTATTTTCTCACATTTTGACAAAATCGAGTCGTTATTGCAGAAGAATGGTAAAATTGTATAATGAAATTGACTCAGTCGCTTATTTTGACATGCTTTTCAAAACAACTGAACGATGTTGCTAGCATTTGCGTTCTATTTTCCTGTATTTTGTCACATTCTTGACAAAATCGAGCCGTTATTGCAGAAGAATGGTAAAATTGTTAAATGAAATGGATCAACCGTTTATTTTGCACGATTTTCAAAAGAATTGAACGTTATTGGTAGCATTTGCGTTCTATTTTCTTGTATTTTGTCACATTCTTAACAAAATCGTGCCGTTATTGCAGAAGAATGGTAACATTGTATAATAAAATAGACTCAGCCGTTTATTTTGACACGCTTTTCAATACAACTGAACGATTTTGCTAGCATTTGCGTTCTATTTTTCTGTATTTTGTCACATTCTTAACAAAATCATGCCGTTATTGCAGAAGAATGGTAAAATTGTATAATAAAATAGACTCAGCCGTTTATTTTAACGGCTTTCAATACATCTGAACGATATTACTAGCATTTGCCTTGAATTTTCCTTTGTAACATTTTTGACAAAATCGAGTCGTTATTGTAGAAGAAGGATAAAATTGTATAACGAAATGGACTCAACCGTTTATTTTGACACGCTTTTCAATACATCTGAACGATATTACTAGCATTTGCCTTGAATTTTCCTGAATTTTGTCACATTTTTGACATGATCGAGTCGTTATTGCATTGAATGGTAAAATTGAATAATGAAACTGACTCAGTCGCTTATTTTGACATACCTTTCAAAACAACTGAACGATGTTGCTAGCATTTGCGTTCTATTTTCCTGTATTTTGTCACATTCTTGACAAAATCGAGTCGTCATTGTATAGAATGGTAAAATTGTATAATGAAACTGACTCAGTCGCTTATTTTGACATGCTTTTCAAAACAACTGAACGATGTTGCTAGTGTTTGCGTTCTATTTTTCTGTATTTTGTCACATTCTTGACAAAATCGAGCCGTTATTGTAGAAGAAGGATAAAATTGTATAACGAAATGGACTCAACCGTTTATTCTGGCACGATTCTCAAAAGAATTGAACGCTTTTGGATGCATTTGCGTTCTATTTTTCTGTATTTTGTCACATTCTTTACAAAATCGTGTCCTTATTGCTGAAGAATGGTAAGATTGTATAATAAAATAGACTCAGCCGTTTATTTTGACAGGCTTTTCAATACATCTGAACGATATTACTAGCATTTGCCTTGAATTTTCCTTTACTTTGTCACATTTTTGACAAAATCGAGTCGTTATTGCAGAAGAATGGTAAAATGGTATAATAAAATGGACTGTCATTCATTCTGAAACGCTTTTCAATACAACTGAACGATATTGCTAGCGTTTGCTTAGCATTTTCCTTTATTTTGTCACATTTTGACAAAATCGAGTCGTTTTTGCAGAAGAATGGTAAAATTGTATAATGAAATGGACTCAACCGTTTATTTTGGCACGATTCTCAAAAGAATTGAACGCTTTTGGATGCATTTGCGTTCTATTTTTCTGTATTTTGTCACATTCTTAACAAAATCGTGCCGTTATTGCAGAAGAATGGTAAGATTGTATAATAAAATAGGCTCAGCCGTTTATTTTGACACGCTTTTCAATACATCTGAACGATATTACTAGCATTTGCCTTGAATTTTCCTGAATTTTGTCACATTTTTGACAAAATCGAGTCGTTATTGCATAGAATGGTAAAATTGTATAATGAAACTAACCCAGTCGCTTATTTTGACATGCTTTTCAAGACTACTGAACGATGTTGCTAGTGTTTGCGTTCTATTTTTATGTATTTTGTCACATTCTTGACATAATCGATCCGTTATTGCAGAAGAATGGTAAAATTGTTTAATAAAATAGACTCAGCCATTTATTTTGACAGGCTTTCAATACATCTGAACGATATTACTAGCATTTGCCTTGAATTTTCATGTATTTTGTCACATTTTTGACAAAATCGAGTCGTTATTGCAAAAGAATGGTAAAATTGTATAATAAAATGGACTCAGTCGCTTATTTTGACATGCTTTTAAAAACAACTGAACGATGCTGCTAGCATTAGCGTTCTATTTTCCTGAATTTTGCCACATTCTTGACAAAATCGAGCCGTGATTGCAAAGAATGGTAAAATTGTATTATGAAACTGACTCAGTCGCTTATTTTGACATGCTTTTCAAAACAACTGAACGATGTTGCTAGCATTTGCGTACTATTTTCCTGTATTTTGTCACATTCTTGACAAAATCGAGCAGTTATTGCAGAAGAATGGTAAAATTGTATAACGAAATGGACTCAACCGTTTATTTTGCACGATTTTCAAAAGAATTGAACGTTATTGGTAGCATTTGCGTTCTATTTTCCTGTATCTTGTCACATTCTAGACAAAATCGAGCCGTTATTGCAGAAGAATGGTAAAATTGCATTATGAAAAAGACTCACTCGTTCATTTTGACATACCTTTCAAAACAACTGAACGATGATGCTAGCATTTGCGTTGCATTTTCCTTTATTTTCTCACATTTTGACAAAATCGAGTCGTTATTGCAGAAGAATGGTAAAATTGTATAATGAAATTGACTCAGTCGCTTATTTTGACATGCTTTTCAAAACAACTGAACGATGTTGCTAGCATTTGCGTTCTATTTTCCTGTATTTTGTCACATTCTTGACAAAATCGAGCCGTTATTGCAGAAGAATGGTAAAATTGTTAAATGAAATGGATCAACCGTTTATTTTGCACGATTTTCAAAAGAATTGAACGTTATTGGTAGCATTTGCGTTCTATTTTCTTGTATTTTGTCACATTCTTAACAAAATCGTGCCGTTATTGCAGAAGAATGGTAACATTGTATAATAAAATAGACTCAGCCGTTTATTTTGACACGCTTTTCAATACAACTGAACGATTTTGCTAGCATTTGCGTTCTATTTTTCTGTATTTTGTCACATTCTTAACAAAATCATGCCGTTATTGCAGAAGAATGGTAAAATTGTATAATAAAATAGACTCAGCCGTTTATTTTAACGGCTTTCAATACATCTGAACGATATTACTAGCATTTGCCTTGAATTTTCCTTTGTAACATTTTTGACAAAATCGAGTCGTTATTGTAGAAGAAGGATAAAATTGTATAACGAAATGGACTCAACCGTTTATTTTGACACGCTTTTCAATACATCTGAACGATATTACTAGCATTTGCCTTGAATTTTCCTGAATTTTGTCACATTTTTGACAAGATCGAGTCGTTATTGCATTGAATGGTAAAATTGAATAATGAAACTGACTCAGTCGCTTATTTTGACATACCTTTCAAAACAACTGAACGATGTTGCTAGCATTTGCGTTCTATTTTCCTGTATTTTGTCACATTCTTGACAAAATCGAGTCGTCATTGTATAGAATGGTAAAATTGTATAATGAAACTGACTCAGTCGCTTATTTTGACATGCTTTTCAAAACAACTGAACGATGTTGCTAGTGTTTGCGTTCTATTTTCCTGAATTTTGCCACATTCTTGACAAAATCGAGCCGTGATTGCAAAGAATGGTAAAATTGTATTATGAAACTGACTCAGTCGCTTATTTTGACATGCTTTTCAAAACAACTGAACGATGTTGCTAGCATTTGCGTACTATTTTCCTGTATTTTGTCACATTCTTGACAAAATCGAGCAGTTATTGCAGAAGAATGGTAAAATTGTATAACGAAATGGACTCAACCGTTTATTTTGCACGATTTTCAAAAGAATTGAACGTTATTGGTAGCATTTGCGTTCTATTTTCCTGTATCTTGTCACATTCTAGACAAAATCGAGCCGTTATTGCAGAAGAATGGTAAAATTGCATTATGAAAAAGACTCACTCGTTCATTTTGACATACCTTTCAAAACAACTGAACGATGATGCTAGCATTTGCGTTGCATTTTCCTTTATTTTCTCACATTTTGACAAAATCGAGTCGTTATTGCAGAAGAATGGTAAAATTGTATAATGAAATTGACTCAGTCGCTTATTTTGACATGCTTTTCAAAACAACTGAACGATGTTGCTAGTGTTTGCGTTCTATTTTCCTGTATTTTGTCACATTCTTGACAAAATCGATCCGTTATTGCAGAAGAATGGTAAAATTGTATAATGAAATGGACTCAACCGTTTATTTTGCACGATTTTCAAAAGAATTGAACGTTATTGGTAGCATTTGCGTTCTATTTTCCTGTATTTTGTCACATTCTTGACAAAATCGAGCCGTTATTGCAGAACAATGGAAAATTGTATAATGAAATGGACTCAACCGTTTATTTTGCACGATTTTCAAAAGAATTGAACGTTATTGGTAGCATTTGCGTTCTATTTTCCTGTATTTTGTCACATTCTTAACAAAATCGTGCCGTTATTGCAGAAGAATGGTAAAATTGTTTAATAAAATAGACTCAGCCGTTCATTTTGACAGGCTTTCAATACATCTGAACGATATTACTAGCATTTGCCTTGAATTTTCATGTATTTTGTCACATTTTTGACAAAATCGAGTCGTTATTGCAAAAGAATGGTAAAATTGTATAATGAAATTGACTCAGTCGCTTATTTTGACATGCTTTTCAAAACAACTGAACGATGTTGCTAGCATTTGCGTTCTGTTTTCCTGTATTTTGTCACATTCTTGACAAAATCGAGCAGTTATTGCAGAAGAATGGTAAAATTGTATAATGAAATTGACTCAAAAGTTTATTTTGGCACGATTCTCAAAAGAATTGAACGCTTTTGGATGCATTTGCGTTCTATTTTTCTGTATTTTGTCACATTCTTAACAAAATCGTGCCGTTATTGCAGAAGAATGGTAAGATTGCATAATGAAATAGACTCACTCGTTCATTTTGACATGCTATTCAAAACAACTGAACGATGTTGCTAGCATTTGCGTTCTATTTTCCTGTATTTTGTCAAATTCTTGACAAAATCGAGCCGTTATTGCAGAAGAATGGTAAAATTGTATAATGAAATGGACTCAACCGTTTATTTTGACAGGCTTTCAATACATCTGAACGATATTACTAGCATTTGCCTTGAATTTTCATGTATTTTGTCACATTTTTGACAAAATCGAGTCGTTATTGCAAAAGAATGGTAAAATTGTATAATAAAATGGACTCAGTCGCTTATTTTGACATGCTTTTAAAAACAACTGAACGATGCTGCTAGCATTAGCGTTCTATTTTCCTGAATTTTGCCATATTCTTGACAAAATCGAGCCGTGATTGCAAAGAATGGTAAAATTGTATAATGAAACTGACTCAGTCGCTTATTTTGACATGCTTTTCAAAACAACTGAACGATGTTGCTAGCATTTGCGTACTATTTTCCTGTATTTTGTCACATTCTTGACAAAATCGAGCAGTTATTGCAGAAGAATGGTAAAATTGTATAACGAAATGGACTCAACCGTTTATTTTGCACGATTTTCAAAAGAATTGAACGTTATTGGTAGCATTTGCGTTCTATTTTCCTGTATCTTGTCACATTCTAGACAAAATCGAGCCGTTATTGCAGAAGAATGGTAAAATTGCATTATGAAAAAGACTCACTCGTTCATTTTGACATACCTTTCAAAACAACTGAACGATGATGCTAGCATTTGCGTTGCATTTTCCTTTATTTTCTCACATTTTGACAAAATCGAGTCGTTATTGCAGAAGAATGGTAAAATTGTATAATGAAATTGACTCAGTCGCTTATTTTGACATGCTTTTCAAAACAACTGAACGATGTTGCTAGCATTTGCGTTCTATTTTCCTGTATTTTGTCACATTCTTGACAAAATCGAGCCGTTATTGCAGAAGAATGGTAAAATTGTTAAATGAAATGGATCAACCGTTTATTTTGCACGATTTTCAAAAGAATTGAACGTTATTGGTAGCATTTGCGTTCTATTTTCTTGTATTTTGTCACATTCTTAACAAAATTGTGCCGTTATTGCAGAAGAATGGTAACATTGTATAATAAAATAGACTCAGCCGTTTATTTTGACACGCTTTTCAATACAACTGAACGATTTTGCTAGCATTTGCGTTCTATTTTTCTGTATTTTGTCACATTCTTAACAAAATCGTGCCGTTATTGCAGAAGAATGGTAAAATTGTATAATAAAATAGACTCAGCCGTTTATTTTAACGGCTTTCAATACATCTGAACGATATTACTAGCATTTGCCTTGAATTTTCCTTTACTTTGTAACATTTTTGACAAAATCGAGTCGTTATTGCAGAAGAATGGTAAAATTGTATAATAAAATGGACTGTCATTCATTCTGAAACGCTTTTCAATACAACTGAACGATATTGCTAGCGTTTGCTTAGCATTTTCCTTTATTTTGTCACATTTTGACAAAATCGAGTCGTTATTGTAGAAGAAGGATAAAATTGTATAACGAAATGGACTCAACCGTTTATTTTGACACGCTTTTCAATACATCTGAACGATATTACTAGCATTTGCCTTGAATTTTCCTGAATTTTGTCACATTTTTGGACAAGATCGAGTCGTTATTGCATTGAATGGTAAAATTGAATAATGAAACTGACTCAGTCGCTTATTTTGACATGCTTTTCAAAACAACTGAACGATGTTGCTAGTGTTTGCGTTCTATTTTCCTGTATTTTGTCACATTCTTGACAAAATCGATCCGTTATTGCAGAAGAATGGTAAAATTGTATAATGAAATGGACTCAACCGTTTATTTTGCACGATTTTCAAAAGAATTGAACGTTATTGGTAGCATTTGCGTTCTATTTTCCTGTATTTTGTCACATTCTTGACAAAATCGAGCCGTTATTGCAGAACAATGGAAAATTGTATAATGAAATGGACTCAACCGTTTATTTTGCACGATTTTCAAAAGAATTGAACGTTATTGGTAGCATTTGCGTTCTATTTTCCTGTATTTTGTCACATTCTTAACAAAATCGTGCCGTTATTGCAGAAGAATGGTAAAATTGTTTAATAAAATAGACTCAGCCGTTCATTTTGACAGGCTTTCAATACATCTGAACGATATTACTAGCATTTGCCTTGAATTTTCATGTATTTTGTCACATTTTTGACAAAATCGAGTCGTTATTGCAAAAGAATGGTAAAATTGTATAATGAAATTGACTCAGTCGCTTATTTTGACATGCTTTTCAAAACAACTGAACGATGTTGCTAGCATTTGCGTTCTGTTTTCCTGTATTTTGTCACATTCTTGACAAAATCGAGCAGTTATTGCAGAAGAATGGTAAAATTGTATAATGAAATTGACTCAAAAGTTTATTTTGGCACGATTCTCAAAAGAATTGAACGCTTTTGGATGCATTTGCGTTCTATTTTTCTGTATTTTGTCACATTCTTAACAAAATCGTGCCGTTATTGCAGAAGAATGGTAAGATTGCATAATGAAATAGACTCACTCGTTCATTTTGACATGCAATTCAAAACAACTGAACAATGTTGCTAGCATTTGCGTTCTATTTTCCTGTATTTTGTCAAATTCTTGACAAAATCGAGCCGTTATTGCAGAAGAATGGTAAAATTGTATAATGAAATGGACTCAACCGTTTATTTTGGCACGATTTTCAAAAGAATTGAACGTTATTGGTAGCATTTGCGTTCTATTTTCCTGTATATTGTCACATTCTTGACAAAATCGAGCAGTTATTGCAGAAGAATGGTAAAATTGTATAATGAAATGGACTCAACCGTTTATTTTGGCACGATTTTCAAAAGAATTGAACGTTATTGGTAGCATTTGCGTTCTATTTTCATGTATTTTGTCACATTCTTGACAAAATCGAGCCGTTATTGCAGAAGAATGGTAAAATTGCATTATGAAATAGACTCACTCGTTCATTTTGACATGCCTTTAAAAACAACTGAACGATGTTGCTTGCATTTGCGTTGCATTTTCCTTTATTTTGTCACATTTTGACAAAATCGAGTCGTTATTGCAAAGAATGGTAAAATTGTATAAAGAAATGGACTCAACCGTTTATTTTGGCACGATTTTCAAAAGAATTGAACGTTATTGGTAGCATTTGCGACAATTTTCCTGTATTTTGCCACATTCTTGACAAAATCGAGCCGTGATTGCAAAGAATGGTAAAATTGTATAATGAAACTGACTCAGTCGCTTATTTTGACATGCTTTTCAAAACAACTGAACGATGTTGCTAGCATTTGCGTACTATTTTCCTGTATTTTGTCACATTCTTGACAAAATCGAGCAGTTATTGCAGAAGAATTGTAAAATTGCATAATGAAATAGACTCACTCGTTCATTTTGACATGCTTTTCAAAACAACTGAACGATGTTGCTAGCATTTGCGTTCAGTTTTCCTGTATTTTGTCACATTCTTGACAAAATCGAGCCGTTATTGCAGAAGAATGGTAAAATTGCATTATGAAATAGACTCACTCGTTCATTTTGACATGCTTTTCAAAACAACTGAACGATGTTGCTTGCATTTGCGTTGCATTTTCCTTTATTTTGTCACATTTTGACAAAATCGAGTCGTTATTGCAAAGAATGGTAAAATTGTATAAAGAAATGGACTCAACCGTTTATTTTGGCACGATCTTCAAAAGAATTGAACGTTATTGGTAGCATTTGCGTTCTATTTTCATGTATTTTGTCACATTTTGACATAATCGAGTCGTTATTGCACAGAATGGTAAAATTGTATAATGAAATTGACTCAGTCGCTTATTTTGACATGCTTTTCAAAACAACTGAACAATGTTGCTAGCATTTGCGTTGCATTTTCCTTTATTTTGTCACATTTTGACAAAATCGACTCGTTATTGCACAGAATGGTAAAATTGTATAATGAAATTGACTCAGTCGCTTATTTTGACATGCTTTTCAAAACAACTGAACAATGTTGCTAGCATTTGCATTCTATTTTCCTGAATTTTGTCACGTTCTTGACAAAATCGAGCCGTTATTGCAGAGGAATGGTAAAATTGTATAATGAAATAGACTCAGTCGCTTATTTTGACATGCTTTTCAAAACAACTGAACGATGTTGCTAGCATTTGCGTTGCATTTTCCTTTACTTTGTCACATTTTGACAAAATCGAGCCGTTATTGCAGAAGAATGGTAAAATTGTATAATGAAATGGACTCAACCGTTTATTTTGGCACGATTTTCAAAAGAATTGAACGTTATTGGTAGCATTTGCGTTCTATTTTCCTGTATTTTGTAACATTCTTGACAAAATCGAGCAGTTATTGCAGAAGAATGGTAAAATTGTATAATGAAATGGACTCAAAAGTTTATTTTGGCACGATTCTCAAAAGAATTGAACGCTTTTGGATGCATTTGCGTTCAATTTTCATGTATTTTGTCACATTCTTGACAAAATCGAGCCGTTATTGCAGAAGAATGGTAAGATTGCATAATGAAATAGACTCACTC
Source organism: Agrilus cyanescens (assembly GCA_947389935.1). Classification (NCBI taxonomy): domain Eukaryota; kingdom Metazoa; phylum Arthropoda; class Insecta; order Coleoptera; family Buprestidae; genus Agrilus; species Agrilus cyanescens. Next base: position 12,510,385 of record OX376711.1, read on the forward strand.
GTTCATTTTGACATGCTATTCAAAACAACTGAACGATGTTGCTAGCATTTGCGTTCTATTTTCCTGTATTCTGTCAAATTCTTGACAAAATCGAGCCGTTGTTGCAGAAGAATGGTAAAATTGTATAATAAAATGGACTCAGTCATGCATTCTGACACGCTTTTCAATACAACTGAACGTTATTGGTAGCATTTGCTTTCTATTTTCTTGTATTTTGTAACATTCTTAACAAAATCGTGCCGTTATTGCAGAAGAATGTTAAAATTGTATAACGAAATGGACTCAACCGTTTATTTTGCACGATTTTCAAAAGAATTGAACGTTATTGGTAGCATTTGCGTTCTATTTTCCTGTATTTTGTCACATTCTTGACAAAATCGAGCAGTTATTGCAGAAGAATGGTAAAATTGTATAATGAAATGGACTCAAAAGTTTATTTTGGCACGATTCTCAAAAGAATTGAACGCTTTTGGATGCATTTGCGTTCTATTTTCCTGTATTTTGTCACATTCTTAACAAAATCGTGCCGTTATTGCAGAAGAATGGTAAAATTGTTTAATAAAATAGACTCAGCCGTTTATTTTGACAGGCTTTCAATACATCTGAACGATATTACTAGCATTTGCCTTGAATTTTCCTGTATTTTGTCACATTTTTGACAAAATCGAGTCGTTATTGCAGAAGAATGGTAAAATTGTATAATAAAATGGACTCAGTCATTCATTCTGACACGCTTTTCAAAACAACTGAACGATGTTGCTAGCATTTGCGTACTATTTTCCTGTATTTTGTCACATTCTTGACAAAATCGAGCAGTTATTGCAGAAGAATGGTAAAATTGTATAACGAAATGGACTCAACCGTTTATTTTGCACGATTTTCAAAAGAATTGAACGTTATTGGTAGCATTTGCGTTCTATTTTCCTGTATTTTGTCACATTCTTGACAAAATCGAGCCGTTATTGCAGAAGAATGGTAAAATTGCATTATGAAATAGACTCACTCGTTCATTTTGACATACCTTTCAAAACAACTGAACGATGTTGCTAGCATTTGCGTTCTATTTTCCTGTATTTTGTCACATTCTTGACAAAATCGAGTCGTTATTGTATAGAATGGTAAAATTGTATAATGAAACTGACTCAGTCGCTTATTTTGACATGCTTTTCAAAACAACTGAACGATGTTGCTAGTGTTTGCGTTCTATTTTTCTGTATTTTGTCACATTCTTGACAAAATCGAGCCGTTATTGTAGAAGAAGGATAAAATTGTATAACGAAATGGACTCAACCGTTTATTCTGGCACGATTCTCAAAAGAATTGAACGCTTTTGGATGCATTTGCGTTCTATTTTTCTGTATTTTGTCACATTCTTAACAAAATCGTGTCCTTATTGCTGAAGAATGGTAAGATTGTATAATAAAATAGACTCAGCCGTTTATTTTGACAGGCTTTTCAATACATCTGAACGATATTACTAGCATTTGCCTTGAATTTTCCTTTACTTTGTCACATTTTTGACAAAATCGAGTCGTTATTGCAGAAGAATGGTAAAATTGTATAATAAAATGGACTGTCATTCATTCTGAAACGCTTTTCAATACAACTGAACGATATTGCTAGCGTTTGCTTAGCATTTTCCTTTATTTTGTCACATTTTGACAAAATCGAGTCGTTTTTGCAGAAGAATGGTAAAATTGTATGATGAAATGGACTCAACCGTTTATTTTGGCACGATTCTCAAAAGAATTGAACGCTTTTGGATGCATTTGCGTTCTATTTTTCTGTATTTTGTCACATTCTTAACAAAATCGTGTCCTTATTGCAGAAGAATGGTAAGATTGTATAATAAAATAGACTCAGCCGTTTATTTTGACAGGCTTTTCAATACATCTGAACGATATTACTAGCATTTGCCTTGAATTTTCCTTTATTTTGTCACATTTTGACAAAATCGAGTCGTTATTGCAAAGAATGGTAAAATTGTATAAAGAAATGGACTCAGCCGTTTATTTTGGCACGATTTTCAAAAGAATTGAACGTTATTGGTAGCATTTGCGTTCAATTTTCCTGTATTTTGTCACATTCTTGACAAAATCGAGCCGTTATTGCAGAAGAATGGTAAAATTGTATAATAAAATAGACTCACTCGTTCATTTTGACATGCTTTTCAAAACAACTGAACAATGTTGCTAGTATTTGCGTTGCATTTTCCTTTATTTTGTCACATTTTGACAAAATCGAGTCCTTATTGCAGAAGAATGGTAAAATTGTGTAATGAAATCGACTCTGTCGCTTATTTTGGCACGATTCTCAAAAGAATTGAACGCTTTTGGATGCATTTGCGTTCTATTTTTCTGTATTTTGTCACATTCTTAACAATATCGTGCCGTTATTGCAGAAGAATGGTAAGATTGCATAATGAAATAGACTCACTCGTTCATTTTGACATGCTTTTCAAAACAACTGAACGATGTTGCTAGCATTTGCGTTCTATTTTCCTGTATTTTGTCACATTCTTGACAAAATCGAGCCGTTATTGCAGAAGAATGGTAAAATTGTATAATGAAATGGACTCAACTGTTTATTTTGGCACGATTTTCAAAAGAATTGAACGTTATTGGTAGCATTTGCGTTCTATTTTAATGTATTTTGTCACATTCTTGACAAAATCGAGACGCTATTGCAGAAGAATGGTAAAATTGTATAATGAAATAGACTCAGTCGCTTATTTTGACATGCTTTTCAAAACAACTGAACGATGTTGCTAGCATTTGCGTTGCATTTTCCTTTATTTTGTCACATTTTGACAAACTCGAGCCGTTATTGCAGAAGAATGGTGAAATTGTATAATGAAATGGACTCAACCGTTTATTTTGGCACGATTTTCAAAAGAATTGAACGTTATTGGTAGCATTTGCGTTCTATTTTCCTGTATTTTGTCACATTCTTGACAAAATCGAGCAGTTATTGCAGAAGAATGGTAAAATTGCATTATGAAATAGACTCACTCGTTCATTTTGACATGCTTTTCAAAACAACTGAACGATGTTGCTTGCATTTGCGTTGCATTTTCCTTTATTTTGTCACATTTTGACAAAATCGAGTCGTTATTGCAAAGAATGGTAAAATTGTATAATGAAATGGACTCAACCGTTTATTTTGGCACGATTTTCAAAAGAATTGAACGTTATTGGTAGCATTTGCGTTCTATTTTCCTGTATTTTGTCACATTCTTGACAAAATCGAGCAGTTATTGCAGAAGAATGGTAAAATTGCATTATGAAATAGACTCACTCGTTCATTTTGACATGCTTTTCCAAACAACTGAACAATGTTGCTAGCATTTGCGTTGCATTTTCCTTTATTTTGTCACATTTTGACATAATCGAGTCGTTATTGCACAGAATGGTAAAATTGTATAATGAAATTGACTCAGTCGCTTATTTTGACATGCTTTTCAAAACAACTGAACAATGTTGCTAGCATTTGCGTTCTATTTTCCTGAATTTTGTCACGTTCTTGACAAAATCGAGCCGTTATTGCAGAAGAATGGTAAAATTGTATAATGAAATGGACTCAACCGTTTATTTTGGCACGATTTTCAAAAGAATTGAACGTTATTGGTAGCATTTGCGTTCTATTTTAATGTATTTTGTCACATTCTTGACAAAATCGAGACGCTATTGCAGAAGAATGGTAAAATTGTATAATGAAATAGACTCAGTCGCTTATTTTGACATGCTTTTCAAAACAACTGAACGATGTTGCTAGCATTTGCGTTGCATTTTCCTTTATTTAGTCACATTTTGACAAACTCGAGCCGTTATTGCAGAAGAATGGTGAAATTGTATAATGAAATGGACTCAACCGTTTATTTTGGCACGATTTTCAAAAGAATTGAACGTTATTGGTAGCATTTGCGTTCTATTTTCCTGTATTTTGTCACATTCTTGACAAAATCGAGCAGTTATTGCAGAAGAATGGTAAAATTGCATTATGAAATAGACTCACTCGTTCATTTTGACATGCTTTTCAAAACAACTGAACGATGTTGCTTGCATTTGCGTTGCATTTTCCTTTATTTTGTCACATTTTGACAAAATCGAGTCGTTATTGCAAAGAATGGTAAAATTGTATAAAGAAATGGACTCAACCGTTTATTTTGGCACGATTTTCAAAAGAATTGAACGTTATTGGTAGCATTTGCGTTCAATTTTCCTGTATTTTGTCACATTCTTGACAAAATCGAGCCGTTATTGCAGAAGAATGGTAAAATTGCATTATGAAATAGACTCACTCGTTCATTTTGACATGCTTTTCAAAACAACTGAACGATGTTGCTAGCATTTGCGTTGCATTTTCCTTTATTTTGTCACATTTTGACAAAATTGAGTCCTTATTGCAGAAGAATGGTAAAATTGTGTAATGAAATCGACTCAGTCGCTTATTTTGGCACGATTCTCAAAAGAATTGAACGCTTTTGGATGCATTTGCGTTCTATTTTTCTGTATTTTGTCACATTCTTAACAAAATCGTGCCGTTATTGCAGAAGAATGGTAAGATTGCATAATGAAATAGACTCACTCGTTCATTTTGACATGCTTTTCAAAACAACTGAACGATGTTGCTAGCATTTGCGTTCTATTTTCCTGTATTTTGTCACATTCTTGACAAAATCGAGCCGTTATTGCAGAAGAATGGTAAAATTGCATTATGAAATAGACTCACTCGATCATTTTGACATGCTTTTCAAAACAACTGAACGATGTTGCTAGCATTTGCGTTGCATTTTCCTTTATTTTGTCACATTTTGACATAATCGAGTCGTTATTGCACAGAATGGTAAAATTGTATAATGAAATTGACTCAGTCGCTTATTTTGACATGCTTTTCAAAACAACTGAACAATGTTGCTAGCATTTGCGTTCTATTTTCCTGAATTTTGTCACGTTCTTGACAAAATCGAGTCGTTATTGCAGAAGAATGGTAAGATTGCATAATGAAATAGACTCACTCGTTCATTTTGACATGCTTTTCAAAACAACTGAACGATGTTGCTAGCATTTGCGTTCTATTTTCCTGTATTTTGTCACATTCTTGACAAAATCGAGCCGTTATTGCAGAAGAATGGTAAAATTGCATTATGAAATAGACTCACTCGTTCATTTTGACATGCTTTTCAAAACAACTGAACGATGTTGCTAGCATTTGCGTTGCATTTTCCTTTATTTTGTCACATTTTGACAAAATCGAGTCGTTATTGCACAGAATGGTAAAATTGTATAATGAAATTGACTCAGTCGCTTATTTTGACATGCTTTTGAAAACAACTGAACGATGTTGCTAGCATTTGCGTTCTATTTTCCTGTATTCTGTCAAATTCTAGACAAAATCGAGCCGTTATTGCAGAAGAATGGTAAAATTGTATAATGAAATGGACTCAAAAGTTTATTTTGGAACGATTCTCAAAAGAATTGAACGCTTTTGGATGCATTTGCGTTCAATTTTCATGTATTTTGACACATTCTTGACAAAATCGAGCCGTTATTGCAGAAGAATGGTAAAATTGCATTATGAAATAGACTCACTCGTTCATTTTGACATGCTTTTCAAAACAACTGAACGATGTTGCTAGCATTTGCGTTGCATTTTCCTTTATTTTGTCACATTTTGACAAAATCGAGTCGTTATTGCAAAGAATGGTAAAATTGTATAAAGAAATGGACTCAACCGTTTATTTTGGCACGATTTTCAAAAGAATTGAACGTTATTGGTAGCATTTGCGTTCTATTTTCCTGTATTTTGTCACATTCTTGACAAAATCGAGCCGTTATTGCAGAAGAATGGTAAAATTGTATAATAAAATAGACTCACTCGTTCATTTTGACATGCCTTTCAAAACAACTGAACGATGTTGCTAGTATTTGCGTTGCATTTTCCTTTATTTTGTCACATTTTGACAAAATCGAGCCGTTATTGCAGAGGAATGGTAAAATTGTATAATGAAATGGACTCAACCGTTTATTTTGGCACGATTTTCAAAAGAATTGAACTTTATTGGTAGCATTTGCGTTCTATTTTAATGTATTTTGTCACATTCTTGACAAAATCGAGACGCTATTGCAGAAGAATGGTAAAATTGTATAATGAAATAGACTCAGTCGCTTATTTTGACATGCTTTTCAAAACAACTGAACGATGTTGCTAGCATTTGCGTTGCATTTTCCTTTATTTTGTCACATTTTGACAAAATCGAGCCGTTATTGCAGAAGAATGGTATAATTGTATAATGAAATGGACTCACTCGTTCATTTTGACATACCTTTCAAAACAACTGAACGATGTTGCTAGTGTTTGCGTTCTATTTTCCTTTATTTTGCACATTCTTGACAAAATCGAGCCGTTATTGTAGAAGAAGGATAAAATTGTATAACGAAATGGACTCAACCGTTTATTTTGGCACGATTTTCAAAAGAATTGAACGTTATTGGTAGCATTTGCGTTCTATTTTCCTGTATTTTGTCACATTCTTGACAAAATCGAGCAGTTATTGCAGAAGAATGGTAAAATTGTATAATGAAATGGACTCAAAAGTTTATTTTGGCACGATTCTCAAAAGAATTGAACGCTTTTGGATGCATTTGCGTTCAATTTTCATGTATTTTGTCACATTCTTGACAAAATCGAGCCGTTATTGCAGAAGAATGGTAAGATTGCATAATGAAATAGACTCACGCGTTCATTTTGACATGCTATTCAAAACAACTGAACGATGTTGCTAGCATTTGCGTTCTATTTTCCTGTATTCTGTCAAATTCTTGACAAAATCGAGCCGTTGTTGCAGAAGAATGGTAAAATTGTATAATGAAATTGACTCAGTCGCTTATTTTGACATGCTTTTAAAAAGAACTGAACGATGTTGCTAGCATTTGCGTTCTATTTTCATGTATTTTGTCACATTCTTGACAAAATCGAGCAGTTATTGCAGAAGAATGGTAAAATTGTATAACGAAATGGACTCAACCGTTTATTTTGCACGATTTTCAAAAGAATTGAACGTTATTGGTAGCATTTGCGTTCTATTTTCCTGTATTTTGTCACATTCTTGACAAAATCGAGCAGTTATTGCAGAAGAATGGTAAAATTGTATAATGAAATGGACTCAAAAGTTTATTTTGGCACGATTCTCAAAAGAATTGAACGCTTTTGGATGCATTTGCGTTCAATTTTCATGTATTTTGTCACATTCTTGACAAAATCGAGCCGTTATTGCAGAAGAATGGTAAAATTGCATTATGAAATAGACTCACTCGTTCATTTTGACATGCTTTTCAAAACAACTGAACGATGTTGCTTGCATTTGCGTTGCATTTTCCTTTATTTTGTCACATTTTGACAAAATCGAGTCGTTATTGCAAAGAATGGTAAAATTGTATAAAGAAATGGACTCAACCGTTTATTTTGGCACGATTCTCAAAAGAATTGAACGCCTTTGGATGCATTTGCGTTCTATTTTTCTGTATTTTGTCACATTCTTAACAAAATCGTGCCGTTATTGCAGAAGAATGGTAAGATTGCATAATGAAATAGACTCACTCGTTCATTTTGATATGCTTTTCAAAACAACTGAACGATGTTGCTAGCATTTGCGTTCTATTTTCCTGTATTTTGTCACATTCTTGACAAAATCGAGCCGTTATTGCAGAAGAATGGTAAAATTGCATTATGAAATAGACTCACTCGATCATTTTGACATGCTTTTCAAAACAACTGAACGATGTTGCTAGCATTTGCGTTGCATTTTCCTTTATTTTGTCACATTTTGACATAATCGAGTCGTTATTGCACAGAATGGTAAAATTGTATAATGAAATTGACTCAGTCGCTTATTTTGACATGCTTTTCAAAACAACTGAACAATGTTGCTAGCATTTGCGTTCTATTTTCCTGAATTTTGTCACGTTCTTGACAAAATCGAGTCGTTATTGCAGAAGAATGGTAAAATTGCATAATGAAATAGACTCACTCGTTCATTTTTACATGCTTTTCAAAACAACTGAACGATGTTGCTAGCATTTGCGTTCAATTTTCCTGTATTTTGTCACATTCTTGACAAAATCGAGCCGTTATTGCAGAGGAATGGTAAAATTGTATAATGAAATGGACTCAACCGTTTATTTTGGCACGATTTTCAAAAGAATTGAACGTTATTGGTAGCATTTGCGTTCTATTTTCATGTATTTTGTCACATTCTTGACAAAATCGAGCCGTTATTGCAGAAGAATGGTAAAATTGCATAATGAAATAGACTCACTCGTTCATTTTGACATGCTTTTCAAAACAACTAAACGATGTTGCTAGCATTTGCGTTGCATTTTCCTTTATTTTGTCACATTTTGACAAAATCGAGTCGTTATTGCACAGAATGGTAAAATTGTATAATGAAATTGACTCAGTCGCTTATTTTGACATGCTTTTCAAAACAACTGAACAATGTTGCTAGCATTTGCGTTCTATTTTCCTGAATTTTGTCACGTTCTTGACAAAATCGAGCCGTTATTTCAGAGGAATGGTAAAATTGTATAATGAAATAGACTCAGTCGCTTATTTTGACATGCTTTTCAAAACAACTGAACAATGTTGCTAGTTTTTGCGTTCTATTTTCCTGAATTTTGTCACGTTCATGACAAAATCGAGCCGTTATTGCAGAGGAATGGTAAAATTGTATAATGAAATGGACTCACTCGTTCATTTTGACATGCTTTTCAAAACAACTGAACGATGTTGCTAGTATTTGCGTTGCATTTTCCTTTATTTTTCACATTCTTGACAAAATCGAGCCATTATTGTAGAAGAAGGATAAAATTGTATAACGAAATGGACTCAACCGTTTATTTTGGCACGATTTTCAAAAGAATTGAACGTTATTGGTAGCATTTGCGTTCTATTTTCCTGTATTTTGTCACATTCTTGACAAAATCGAGCAGTTATTGCAGAAGAATGGTAAAATTGTATAATGAAATGGACTCAAAAGTTTATTTTGGCACGATTCTCAAAAGAATTGAACGCTTTTGGATGCATTTGCGTTCAATTTTCATGTATTTTGTCACATTCTTGACAAAATCGAGCCGTTATTGCAGAAGAATGGTAAGATTGCATAATGAAATAGACTCACGCGTTCATTTTGACATGCTATTCAAAACAACTGAACGATGTTGCTAGCATTTGCGTTCTATTTTCCTGTATTCTGTCAAATTCTTGACAAAATCGAGCCGTTGTTGCAGAAGAATGGTAAAATTGTATAATGAAATTGACTCAGTCGCTTATTTTGACATGCTTTTAAAAAGAACTGAACGATGTTGCTAGCATTTGCGTTCTATTTTCATGTATTTTGTCACATTCTTGACAAAATCGAGCAGTTATTGCAGAAGAATGGTAAAATTGTATAACGAAGTGGACTCAACCGTTTATTTTGCACGATTTTCAAAAGAATTGAACGTTATTGGTAGCATTTGCGTTCTATTTTCCTGTATTTTGTCACATTCTTGACAAAATCGAGCCGTTATTGCAGAAGAATGGTAAAATTGCATTATGAAATAGACTCACTCGTTCATTTTGACATGCTTTTCAAAACAACTGAACGATGTTGCTTGCATTTGCGTTGCATTTTCCTTTATTTTGTCACATTTTGACAAAATCGAGTCGTTATTGCAAAGAATGGTAAAATTGTATAAAGAAATGGACTCAACCGTTTATTTTGGCACGATTCTCAAAAGAATTGAACGCCTTTGGATGCATTTGCGTTCTATTTTTCTGTATTTTGTCACATTCTTAACAAAATCGTGCCGTTATTGCAGAAGAATGGTAAGATTGCATAATGAAATAGACTCACTCGTTCATTTTGATATGCTTTTCAAAACAACTGAACGATGTTGCTAGCATTTGCGTTCTATTTTCCTGTATTTTGTCACATTCTTGACAAAATCGAGCCATTATTGCAGAAGAATGGTAAAATTGTTTAATAAAATAGACTCAGCCGTTTATTTTGACATGCTTTTCAAAACAACTGAACGATGTTGCTAGCATTTGCGTTGCATTTTCCTTTATTTTGTCACATTTTGACATAATCGAGTCGTTATTGCACAGAATGGTAAAATTGTATAATGAAATTGACTCAGTCGCTTATTTTGACATGCATTTCAAAACAACTGAACAATGTTGCTAGCATTTGCGTTCTATTTTCCTGAATTTTGTCACGTTCTTGACAAAATCGAGTCGTTATTGCAGAAGAATGGTAAAATTGCATAACGAAATAGACTCACTCGTTCATTTTGACATGCTTTTCAAAACAACTGAACGATGTTGCTAGCATTTGCGTTCTATTTTCCTGTATTTTGTCACATTCTTGACAAAATCGAGCCGTTATTGCAAAAGAATGGTAAAATTGTATAATGAAATGGACTCAACCGTTTATTTTGGCACGATTTTCAAAAGAATTGAACGTTATTGGTAGCATTTGCGTTCTATTTTCCTTTATTTTGTCACATTTTGACAAAATCGAGTCGTTATTGCACAGAATGGTAAAATTGTATAATGAAATTGACTCAGTCGCTTATTTTGACATGCTTTTCAAAACAACTGAACAATGTTGCTAGCATTTGCGTTCAATTTTCCTGAATTTTGTCACGTTCTTGACAAAATCGAGTCGTTATTGCAGAAGAATGGTAAAATTGTATAATGAAATGGACTCAACTGTTTATTTTGGCACGATTTACAAAAGAATTGAACGTTATTGGTAGCATTTGCGTTCTATTTTCATGTATTTTGTCACATTCTTGACAAAATCGAGCCGTTATTGCAGAAGAATGGTAAAATTGCATTATGAAATAGACTCACTCGTTCATTTTGACATGCTTTTCAAAACAACTGAACAATGTTGCTAGCATTTGCGTTCTATTTTCCTGAATTTTGTCACGTTCTTGACAAAATCGAGCCGTTATTGTAGAGGAATGGTAAAATTGTATAATGAAATAGACTCAGTCGCTTATTTTGACATGCTTTTCAAAACAACTGAACAATGTTGCTAGTTTTTGCGTTCTATTTTCCTGAATTTTGTCACGTTCATGACAAAATCGAGCCGTTATTGCAGAGGAATGGTAAAATTGTATAATGAAATGGACTCAACCGTTTATTTTGGCACGATTTTCAAAAGAATTGAACTTTATTGGTAGCATTTGCGTTCTATTTTAATGTATTTTGTCACATTCTTGACAAAATCGAGACGCTATTGCAGAAGAATGGTAAAATTGTATAATGAAATAGACTCAGTCGCTTATTTTGACATGCTTTTCAAAACAACTGAACAATGTTGCTAGCATTTGCGTTCTATTTTCCTGAATTTTGTCACGTTCTTGACAAAATCGAGCAGTTATTGCAGAACAATGGTAAAATCGTATAATGAAATGGACTCAAAAGTTTATTTTGGCACGATTCTCAAAAGAATTGAACGCTTTTGGATGCATTTGCGTTCAATTTTCATGTATTTTGTCACATTCTTGACAAAATCGAGCCGTTATTGCAGAAGAATGGTAAGATTGCATAATGAAATAGACTCACTCGTTCATTTTGACATGCTTTTCAAAACAACTGAACGATGTTGCTAGCATTTGCGTTGCATTTTCCTTTATTTTGTCACATTTTGACAAAATCGAGTTGTTATTGCACAGAATGGTAAAATTGTATAATGAAATTGACTCAGTCGCTTATTTTGACATGCTTTTCAAAACAACTGAACAATGTTGCTAGCATTTGCGTTCTATTTTCCTGAATTTTGTCACGTTCTTGACAAAATCGAGCCGTTATTGCAGAGGAATGGTAAAATTGTATAATGAAATGGACTCAACCGTTTATTTTGGCACGATTTTCAAAAGAATTGAACGTTATTGGTAGCATTTGCGTTCTATTTTAATGTATTTTGTCACATTCTTGACAAAATCGAGACGCTATTGCAGAAGAATGGTAAAATTGTATAATGAAATAGACTCAGTCGCTTATTTTGACATGCTTTTCAAAACAACTGAACGATGTTGCTAGCATTTGCGTTGCATTTTCCTTTATTTTGTCACATTTTGACAAAATCGAGTCCTTATTGCAGAAGAATGGTAAAATTGTATAATGAAATTGACTCAGTCGCTTATTTTGACATGCTTTTCAAAACAACTGAACAATGTTGCTAGCATTTGCGTTCTATTTTCCTGAATTTTGTCACGTTCTTGGCAAAATTGAGTCGTTATTGCAGAAGAATGGTAAAATTGCATAATGAAATAGACTCACTCGATCATTTTGACATGCTTTTCAAAACAACTGAACGATGTTGCTAGCATTTGCGTTCTATTTTCCTGTATTTTGTCACATTCTTGACAAAATCGAGCCGTTATTGCAAAAGAATGGTAAAATTGTATAATGAAATGGACTCAACCGTTTATTTTGGCACGATTTTCAAAAGAATTGAACGTTATTGGTAGCATTTGCGTTCTATTTTCATGTATTTTGTCACATTCTTGACAAAATCGAGTCGTTATTGCAGAAGAATGGTAAAATTGCATAATGAAATAGACTCACTCGTTCATTTTGACATGCTTTTCAAAACAACTGAACAATGTTGCTAGCATTTGCGTTCTATTTTCCTGAATTTTGTCACGTTCTTGACAAAATCGAGCCGTTATTGCAGAGGAATGGTAAAATTGTATAATGAAATAGACTCAGTCGCTTATTTTGACATGCTTTTCAAAACAACTGAACAATGTTGCTAGTTTTTGCGTTCTATTTTCCTGAATTTTGTCACGTTCATGACAAAGTCGAGCCGTTATTGCAAAAGAATGGTAAAATTGTATAATGAAATGGACTCAACCGTTTATTTTGGCACGATTTTCAAAAGAATTGAACGTTATTGCTAGCATTTGCGTTCTATTTTAATGTATTTTGTCACATTCTTGACAAAATCGAGACGCTATTGCAGAAGAATGGTAAAATTGTATAATGAAATAGGCTCAGTCGCTTATTTTGACATGCTTTTCAAAACAACTGAACGATGTTGCTAGCATTTGCGTTGCATTTTCCTTTATTTTGTCACATTTTGACAAAATCGAGCCGTTATTGCAGAAGAATGGTAAAATTGTATAATGAAATGGACTCAACCGTTTATTTTGGCACGATTTTCAAAAGAATTGAACGTTATTGGTAGCATTTGCGTTCTATTTTCCTGTATTTTGTCACATTCTTGACAAAATCGAGCAGTTATTGCAGAACAATGGTAAAATTGTATAATGAAATGGACTCAACCGTTTATTTTGGCACGATTTTCAAAAGAATTGAACGTTATTGGTAGCATTTGCGTTCTATTTTCATGTATTTTGTCACATTCTTGACAAAATCGAGCCGTTATTGCAGAAGAATGGTAAGATTGCATACTGAAATAGACTCACTCGTTCATTTTGACATGCTATTCAAAACAACTGAACGATGTTGCTAGCATTTGCGTTCTATTTTCCTGTATTCTGTCAAATTCTTGACAAAATCGAGCCGTTGTTGCAGAAGAATGGTAAAATTGTATAATGAAATTGACTCAGTCGCTTATTTTGACATGCTTTTAAAAAGAACTGAACGATGTTGCTAGCATTTGCGTTCTATTTTCATGTATTTTGTCACATTCTTGACAAAATCGAGCAGTTATTGCAGAAGAATGGTAAAATTGTATAACGAAGTGGACTCAACCGTTTATTTTGCACGATTTTCAAAAGAATTGAACGTTATTGGTAGCATTTGCGTTCTATTTTCCTGTATTTTGTCACATTCTTGACAAAATCGAGCCGTTATTGCAGAAGAATGGTAAAATTGCATTATGAAATAGACTCACTCGTTCATTTTGACATGCTTTTCAAAACAACTGAACGATGTTGCTTGCATTTGCGTTGCATTTTCCTTTATTTTGTCACATTTTGACAAAATCGAGTCGTTATTGCAAAGAATGGTAAAATTGTATAAAGAAATGGACTCAACCGTTTATTTTGGCACGATTCTCAAAAGAATTGAACGCCTTTGGATGCATTTGCGTTCTATTTTTCTGTATTTTGTCACATTCTTAACAAAATCGTGCCGTTATTGCAGAAGAATGGTAAGATTGCATAATGAAATAGACTCACTCGTTCATTTTGATATGCTTTTCAAAACAACTGAACGATGTTGCTAGCATTTGCGTTCTATTTTCCTGTATTTTGTCACATTCTTGACAAAATCGAGCCATTATTGCAGAAGAATGGTAAAATTGTTTAATAAAATAGACTCAGCCGTTTATTTTGACATGCTTTTCAAAACAACTGAACGATGTTGCTAGCATTTGCGTTGCATTTTCCTTTATTTTGTCACATTTTGACATAATCGAGTCGTTATTGCACAGAATGGTAAAATTGTATAATGAAATTGACTCAGTCGCTTATTTTGACATGCATTTCAAAACAACTGAACAATGTTGCTAGCATTTGCGTTCTATTTTCCTGAATTTTGTCACGTTCTTGACAAAATCGAGTCGTTATTGCAGAAGAATGGTAAAATTGCATAATGAAATAGACTCACTCGTTCATTTTGACATGCTTTTCAAAACAACTGAACGATGTTGCTAGCATTTGCGTTCTATTTTCCTGTATTTTGTCACATTCTTGACAAAATCGAGCCGTTATTGCAAAAGAATGGTAAAATTGTATAATGAAATGGACTCAACCGTTTATTTTGGCACGATTTTCAAAAGAATTGAACGTTATTGGTAGCATTTGCGTTCTATTTTCCTTTATTTTGTCACATTTTGACAAAATCGAGTCGTTATTGCACAGAATGGTAAAATTGTATAATGAAATTGACTCAGTCGCTTATTTTGACATGCTTTTCAAAACAACTGAACAATGTTGCTAGCATTTGCGTTCAATTTTCCTGAATTTTGTCACGTTCTTGACAAAATCGAGTCGTTATTGCAGAAGAATGGTAAAATTGTATAATGAAATGGACTCAACTGTTTATTTTGGCACGATTTACAAAAGAATTGAACGTTATTGGTAGCATTTGCGTTCTATTTTCATGTATTTTGTCACATTCTTGACAAAATCGAGCCGTTATTGCAGAAGAATGGTAAAATTGCATTATGAAATAGACTCACTCGTTCATTTTGACATGCTTTTCAAAACAACTGAACAATGTTGCTAGCATTTGCGTTCTATTTTCCTGAATTTTGTCACGTTCTTGACAAAATCGAGCCGTTATTGTAGAGGAATGGTAAAATTGTATAATGAAATAGACTCAGTCGCTTATTTTGACATGCTTTTCAAAACAACTGAACAATGTTGCTAGTTTTTGCGTTCTATTTTCCTGAATTTTGTCACGTTCATGACAAAATCGAGCCGTTATTGCAGAGGAATGGTAAAATTGTATAATGAAATGGACTCAACCGTTTATTTTGGCACGATTTTCAAAAGAATTGAACTTTATTGGTAGCATTTGCGTTCTATTTTAATGTATTTTGTCACATTCTTGACAAAATCGAGACGCTATTGCAGAAGAATGGTAAAATTGTATAATGAAATAGACTCAGTCGCTTATTTTGACATGCTTTTCAAAACAACTGAACAATGTTGCTAGCATTTGCGTTCTATTTTCCTGAATTTTGTCACGTTCTTGACAAAATCGAGCAGTTATTGCAGAACAATGGTAAAATCGTATAATGAAATGGACTCAAAAGTTTATTTTGGCACGATTCTCAAAAGAATTGAACGCTTTTGGATGCATTTGCGTTCAATTTTCATGTATTTTGTCACATTCTTGACAAAATCGAGCCGTTATTGCAGAAGAATGGTAAGATTGCATAATGAAATAGACTCACTCGTTCATTTTGACATGCTTTTCAAAACAACTGAACGATGTTGCTAGCATTTGCGTTGCATTTTCCTTTATTTTGTCACATTTTGACAAAATCGAGTTGTTATTGCACAGAATGGTAAAATTGTATAATGAAATTGACTCAGTCGCTTATTTTGACATGCTTTTCAAAACAACTGAACAATGTTGCTAGCATTTGCGTTCTATTTTCCTGAATTTTGTCACGTTCTTGACAAAATCGAGCCGTTATTGCAGAGGAATGGTAAAATTGTATAATGAAATGGACTCAACCGTTTATTTTGGCACGATTTTCAAAAGAATTGAACGTTATTGGTAGCATTTGCGTTCTATTTTAATGTATTTTGTCACATTCTTGACAAAATCGAGACGCTATTGCAGAAGAATGGTAAAATTGTATAATGAAATAGACTCAGTCGCTTATTTTGACATGCTTTTCAAAACAACTGAACGATGTTGCTAGCATTTGCGTTGCATTTTCCTTTATTTTGTCACATTTTGACAAAATCGAGTCCTTATTGCAGAAGAATGGTAAAATTGTATAATGAAATTGACTCAGTCGCTTATTTTGACATGCTTTTCAAAACAACTGAACAATGTTGCTAGCATTTGCGTTCTATTTTCCTGAATTTTGTCACGTTCTTGGCAAAATTGAGTCGTTATTGCAGAAGAATGGTAAAATTGCATAATGAAATAGACTCACTCGATCATTTTGACATGCTTTTCAAAACAACTGAACGATGTTGCTAGCATTTGCGTTCTATTTTCCTGTATTTTGTCACATTCTTGACAAAATCGAGCCGTTATTGCAAAAGAATGGTAAAATTGTATAATGAAATGGACTCAACCGTTTATTTTGGCACGATTTTCAAAAGAATTGAACGTTATTGGTAGCATTTGCGTTCTATTTTCATGTATTTTGTCACATTCTTGACAAAATCGAGTCGTTATTGCAGAAGAATGGTAAAATTGCATAATGAAATAGACTCACTCGTTCATTTTGACATGCTTTTCAAAACAACTGAACAATGTTGCTAGCATTTGCGTTCTATTTTCCTGAATTTTGTCACGTTCTTGACAAAATCGAGCCGTTATTGCAGAGGAATGGTAAAATTGTATAATGAAATAGACTCAGTCGCTTATTTTGACATGCTTTTCAAAACAACTGAACAATGTTGCTAGTTTTTGCGTTCTATTTTCCTGAATTTTGTCACGTTCATGACAAAGTCGAGCCGTTATTGCAAAAGAATGGTAAAATTGTATAATGAAATGGACTCAACCGTTTATTTTGGCACGATTTTCAAAAGAATTGAACGTTATTGCTAGCATTTGCGTTCTATTTTAATGTATTTTGTCACATTCTTGACAAAATCGAGACGCTATTGCAGAAGAATGGTAAAATTGTATAATGAAATAGGCTCAGTCGCTTATTTTGACATGCTTTTCAAAACAACTGAACGATGTTGCTAGCATTTGCGTTGCATTTTCCTTTATTTTGTCACATTTTGACAAAATCGAGCCGTTATTGCAGAAGAATGGTAAAATTGTATAATGAAATGGACTCAACCGTTTATTTTGGCACGATTTTCAAAAGAATTGAACGTTATTGGTAGCATTTGCGTTCTATTTTCCTGTATTTTGTCACATTCTTGACAAAATCGAGCAGTTATTGCAGAACAATGGTAAAATTGTATAATGAAATGGACTCAACCGTTTATTTTGGCACGATTTTCAAAAGAATTGAACGTTATTGGTAGCATTTGCGTTCTATTTTCATGTATTTTGTCACATTCTTGACAAAATCGAGCCGTTATTGCAGAAGAATGGTAAGATTGCATACTGAAATAGACTCACTCGTTCATTTTGACATGCTATTCAAAACAACTGAACGATGTTGCTAGCATTTGCGTTCTATTTTCCTGTATTCTGTCAAATTCTTGACAAAATCGAGCCGTTGTTGCAGAAGAATGGTAAAATTGTATAATGAAATTGACTCAGTCGCTTATTTTGACATGCTTTTAAAAACAACTGAACGATGTTGCTAGCATTTGCGTTCTATTTTCATGTATTTTGTCACATTCTTGACAAAATCGAGCAGTTATTGCAGAAGAATGGTAAAATTGTATAACGAAATGGACTCAACCGTTTATTTTGCACGATTTTCAAAAGAATTGAACGTTATTGGTAGCATTTGCGTTCTATTTTCCTGTATTTTGTCACATTCTTGACAAAATCGAGCAGTTATTGCAGAAGAATGGTAAAATTGTATAATGAAATGGACTCAAAAGTTTATTTTGGCACGATTCTCAAAAGAATTGAACGCTTTTGGATGCATTTGCGTTCAATTTTCATGTATTTTGTCACAATCTTGACAAAATCGAGCCGTTATTGCAGAAGAATGGTAAAATTGCATAATGAAATAGACTCACTCGTTCATTTTGACATGCTTTTCAAAACAACTGAACGATGTTGCTAGCATTTGCGTTGCATTTTCCTTTATTTTGTCACATTTTGACAAAATCGAGTCGTTATTGCACAGAATGGTAAAATTGTATAATGAAATTGACTCAGTCGCTTATTTTGACATGCTTTTCAAAACAACTGAACAATGTTGCTAGCATTTGCGTTCTATTTTCCTGAATTTTGTCACGTTCTTGACAAAATCGAGCCGTTATTGCAGAGGAATGGTAAAATTGTATAATGAAATGGACTCAACCGTTTATTTTGGCACGATTTTCAAAAGAATTGAACGTTATTGGTAGCATTTGCGTTCTATTTTAATGTATTTTGTCACATTCTTGACAAAATCGAGACGCTATTGCAGAAGAATGGTAAAATTGTATAATGAAATAGACTCAGTCGCTTATTTTGACATGCTTTTCAAAACAACTGAACGATGTTGCTAGCATTTGCGTTCCATTTTCCTTTATTTTGTCACATTTTGACAAAATCGAGTCCTTATTGCAGAAGAATGGTAAAATTGTATAATGAAATTTACTCAGTCGCTTATTTTGACATGCTTTTCAAAACAACTGAACGATGTTGCTAGCATTTGCGTTCTATTTTCCTTTATTTTGTCACATTTTGACAAAATCGTGCCGTTATTGCAGAAGAATGGTAAGATTGCATAATGAAATAGACTCACTCGTTCATTTTGACATGCTATTCAAAACAACTGAACGATGTTGCTAGCATTTGCGTTCTATTTTCCTGAATTTTGTCACGTTCATGACAAAATCGAGCCGTTATTGCAGAGGAATGGTAAAATTGTGTAATGAAATCGACTCAGTCGCTTATTTTGGCACGATTCTCAAAAGAATTGAACGCTTTCGGATGCATTTGCGTTCTATTTTTCTGTATTTTGTCACATTCTTAACAAAATCGTGCCGTTTTTGCAGAAGAATGGTAAGATTGCATAATGAAATAGACTCACTCGTTCATTTTGACATGCTTTTCAAAACAACTGAACGATGTTGCTAGCATTTGCGTTGCATTTTCCTTTATTTTGTCACATTTTGACATAATCGAGTCGTTATTGCACAGAATGGTAAAATTGTATAATGAAATTGACTCAGTCGCTTATTTTGACATGCTTTTCGAAACAACTGAACAATGTTGCTAGCATTTGCGTTCTATTTTCCTGAATTTTGTCACGTTCTTGACAAAATCGAGTCGTTATTGCAGAAGAATGGTAAAATTGCATAATGAAATAGACTCACTCGTTCATTTTGGCACGATTTTCAAAGGAATTGAACGATATTGGTAGCATTTGCGTTCTATTTTCATGTATTTTGTCACATTCTTGACAAAATCGAGCCGTTATTGCAGAAGAATGGTAAAATTGCATAATGAAATAGACTCACTCGTTCATTTTGACATGCTTTTCAAAACAACTGAACGATGTTGCTAGCATTTGCGTTGCATTTTCCTTTATTTTGTCACATTTTGACAAAATCGGGTCGTTATTGCACAGAATGGTAAAATTGTATAATGAAATTGACTCAGTCGCTTATTTTGACATGCTTTTCAAAACAACTGAACAATGTTGCTAGCATTTGCGTTCTATTTTCCTGAATTTTGTCACGTTCATGACAAAATCGAGCCGTTATTGCAGAGGAATGGTAAAATTGTATAATGAAATGGACTCAACCGTTTATTTTGGCACGATTTTCAAAAGAATTGAACTTTATTGGTAGCATTTGCGTTCTATTTTAATGTATTTTGTCACATTCTTGACAAAATCGAGACTCTATTGCAGAAGAATGGTAAAATTGTATAATGAAATGGACTCAACCGTTTATTTTGGCACGATTTTCAAAAGAATTGAACGTTATTGGTAGCATTTGCGTTCAATTTTCCTGTATTTTGTCACATTCTTGACAAAATCGAGCCGTTATTGCAGGAGAATGGTAAAATTGTATAATAAAATAGACTCACTCGTTCATTTTGACATGCTTTTCAAAACAACTGAACGATGTTGCTAGCATTTGCGTTCTATTTTCCTGTATTCTGTCAAATTCTTGACAAAATCGAGCCGTTATTGCAGAAGAATGGTAAAATTGTGTAATGAAATGGACTCAGTCGCTTATTTTGGCACGATTCTCAAAAGAATTGAACGCTTTTGGATGCATTTGCGTTCTATTTTTCTGTATTTTGTCACATTCTTAACAAAATCGTGCCGTTATTGCAGAAGAATGGTAAGATTGCATAATGAAATAGACTCACTCGTTCATTTTGACATGCTTTTCAAAACAACTGAACGATGTTGCTAGCATTTGCGTTGCATTTTCCTTTATTTTGTCACATTTTGACATAATCGAGTCGTTATTGCACAGAATGGTAAAATTGTATAATGAAATTGACTCAGTCGCTTATTTTGACATGCTTTTCAAAACAACTGAACAATGTTGCTAGCATTTGCGTTCTATTTTCCTGAATTTTGTCACGTTCTTGACAAAATCGAGTCGTTATTGCAGAAGAATGGTAAAATTGCATAATGAAATAGACTCACTCGTTCATTTTGGCACGATTTTCAAAGGAATTGAACGATATTGGTAGCATTTGCGTTCTATTTTCATGTATTTTGTCACATTCTTGACAAAATCGAGCCGTTATTGCAGAAGAATGGTAAAATTGCATAATGAAATAGACTCACTCGTTCATTTTGACATGCTTTTCAAAACAACTGAACGATGTTGCTAGCATTTGCGTTGCATTTTCCTTTATTTTGTCACATTTTGACATAATCGAGTCGTTATTGCACAGAATGGTAAAATTGTATAATGAAATTGACTCAGTCGCTTATTTTGACATGCTTTTCAAAACAACTGAACAATGTTGCTAGCATTTGCGTTCTATTTTCCTGAATTTTGTCACGTTCTTGACAAAATCGAGTCGTTATTGCAGAAGAATGGTAAAATTGCATAATGAAATAGACTCACTCGTTCATTTTGGCACGATTTTCAAAGGAATTGAACGATATTGGTAGCATTTGCGTTCTATTTTCATGTATTTTGTCACATTCTTGACAAAATCGAGCCGTTATTGCAGAAGAATGGTAAAATTGCATAATGAAATAGACTCACTAGTTCATTTTGACATGCTTTTCAAAACAACTGAACGATGTTGCTAGCATTTGCGTTGCATTTTCCTTTATTTTGTCACATTTTGACAAAATCGGGTCGTTATTGCACAGAATGGTAAAATTGTATAATGAAATTGACTCAGTCGCTTATTTTGACATGCTTTTCAAAACAACTGAACAATGTTGCTAGCATTTGCGTTCTATTTTCCTGAATTTTGTCACGTTCATGACAAAATCGAGCCGTTATTGCAGAGGAATGGTAAAATTGTATAATGAAATGGACTCAACCGTTTATTTTGGCACGATTTTCAAAAGAATTGAACTTTATTGGTAGCATTTGCGTTCTATTTTAATGTATTTTGTCACATTCTTGACAAAATCGAGACTCTATTGCAGAAGAATGGTATAATTGTATAATGAAATGGACTCAACCGTTTATTTTGGCACGATTTTCAAAAGAATTGAACGTTATTGGTAGCATTTGCGTTCAATTTTCCTGTATTTTGTCACATTCTTGACAAAATCGAGCCGTTATTGCAGGAGAATGGTAAAATTGTATAATAAAATAGACTCACTCGTTCATTTTGACATGCTTTTCAAAACAACTGAACGATGTTGCTAGCATTTGCGTTGCATTTTCCTTTATTTTGTCACATTTTGACAAAATCGAGTCCTTATTGCAGAAGAATGGAAAAATTGTGTAATGAAATCGACTCAGTCGCTTATTTTGGCACGATTCTCAAAAGAATTGAACGCTTTTGGATGCATTTGCGTTCTATTTTTCTGTATTTTGTCACATTCTTAACAAAATCGTGCCGTTATTGCAGAAGAATGGT
The DNA here is from genome assembly GCA_947389935.1 of Agrilus cyanescens. Taxonomy (NCBI): domain Eukaryota; kingdom Metazoa; phylum Arthropoda; class Insecta; order Coleoptera; family Buprestidae; genus Agrilus; species Agrilus cyanescens. The sequence continues at coordinate 12,532,747 of OX376711.1, forward strand.
AAGATTGCATAATGAAATAGACTCACTCGTTCATTTTGACATGCTTTTCAAAACAACTGAACGATGTTGCTAGCATTTGCGTTCTATTTTCCTGTATTTTGTCACATTCTTGACAAAATCGAGCCGTTATTGCAGAAGAATGGTAAAATTGTATAATGAAATGGACTCACTCGTTCATTTTGACATGCTTTTCAAAACAACTGAACGATGTTGCTAGCATTTGCGTTGCATTTTCCTTTATTTTGTCACATTTTGACATAATCGAGTCGTTATTGCACAGAATGGTAAAATTGTATAATGAAATTGACTCAGTCGCTTATTTTGACATGCTTTTCAAAACAACTGAACAATGTTGCTAGCATTTGCGTTCTATTTTCCTGAATTTTGTCACGTTCATGACAAAATCGAGCCGTTATTGCAGAGGAATGGTAAAATTGTATAATGAAATGGACTCAACCGTTTATTTTGGCACGATTTTCAAAAGAATTGAACTTTATTGGTAGCATTTGCGTTCTATTTTAATGTATTTTGTCACATTCTTGACAAAATCGAGACGCTATTGCAGAAGAATGGTAAAATTGTATAATGAAATAGACTCAGTCGCTTATTTTGACATGCTTTTCAAAACAACTGAACGATGTTGCTAGCATTTGCGTTGCATTTTCCTTTATTTTGTCACATTTTGACAAAATCGAGTCCTTATTGCAGAAGAATGGTAAAATTGTATAATGAAATTTACTCAGTCGCTTATTTTGACATGCTTTTCAAAATAACTGAACGATGTTGCTAGCATTTGCGTTCTATTTTCATGTATTTTGTCACATTCTTGACAAAATCGAGCAGTTATTGCAGAAGAATGGTAAAATTGTATAATGAAATGGACTCAAAAGTTTATTTTGGCACGATTCTCAAAAGAATTGAACGCTTTTGGATGCATTTGCGTTCAATTTTCATGTATTTTGTCACATTCTTGACAAAATCGAGCCGTTATTGCAGAAGAATGGTAAAATTGCATAATGAAATAGACTCACTCGTTCATTTTGACATGCTTTTCAAAACAACTGAACGATGTTGCTAGCATTTGCGTTGCATTTTCCTTTATTTTGTCACATTTTGACAAAATCGAGTCGTTATTGCACAGAATGGTAAAATTGTATAATGAAATTGACTCAGTCGCTTATTTTGACATGCTTTTCAAGACAACTGAACAATGTTGCTAGCATTTGCGTTCTATTTTCCTGAATTTTGTCACGTTCTTGACAAAATCGAGCCGTTATTGCAGAGGAATGGTAAAATTGTATAATGAAATGGACTCAACCGTTTATTTTGGCACGATTATCAAAAGAATTGAACGTTATTGGTAGCATTTGCGTTCTATTTTAATGTATTTTGTCACATTCTTGACAAAATCGAGACGCTATTGCAGAAGAATGGTAAAATTGTATAATGAAATAGACTCAGTCGCTTATTTTGACATGCTTTTCAAAACAACTGAACGATGTTGCTAGCATTTGCGTTGCATTTTCCTTTATTTTGTCACATTTTGACAAAATCGAGTCCTTATTGCAGAAGAATGGTAAAATTGTATAATGAAATTTACTCAGTCGCTTATTTTGACATCCTTTTCAAAACAACTGAACGATGTTGCTAGCATTTGCGTTCTATTTTCCTTTATTTTGTCACATTTTGACAAAATCGTGCCGTTATTGCAGAAGAATGGTAAGATTGCATAATGAAATAGACTCACTCGTTCATTTTGACATGCTATTCAAAACAACTGAACGATGTTGCTAGCATTTGCGTTCTATCTTCCTGTATTCTGTCAAATTCTTGACAAAATCGAGCCGTTATTGCAGAAGAATGGTTAAATTGTATAATGAAATGGACTCAACCGTTTATTTTGGCACGATTTTCAAAAGAATTGAACGTTATTGGTAGCATTTGCGTTCTATTTTCCTGTATTTTGTCACATTCTTGACAAAATCGAGCCGTTATTGCAGAAGAATGGTAAAATTGCATAATGAAATAGACTCACTCGTTCATTTTGACATGCTTTTCAAAACAACTGAACGATGTTGCTAGCATTTGCGTTGCATTTTCCTTTATTTTGTCACATTTTGACAAAATCGAGTCGTTATTGCACAGAATGGTAAAATTGTATAATGAAATTGACTCAGTCGCTTATTTTGACATGCTTTTCAAGACAACTGAACAATGTTGCTAGCATTTGCGTTCTATTTTCCTGAATTATGTCACGTTCTTGACAAAATCGAGCCGTTATTGCAGAGGAATGGTAAAATTGTATAATGAAATGGACTCAACCGTTTATTTTGGCACGATTTTCAAAAGAATTGAACGTTATTGGTAGCATTTGCGTTCTATTTTAATGTATTTTGTCACATTCTTGACAAAATCGAGACGCTATTGCAGAAGAATGGTAAAATTGTATAATGAAATAGACTCAGTCGCTTATTTTGACATGCTTTTCAAAACAACTGAACGATGTTGCTAGCATTTGCGTTGCATTTTCCTTTATTTTGTCACATTTTGACAAAATCGAGTCCTTTTTGCAGAAGAATGGTAAAATTGTATAATGAAATTAACTCAGTCGCTTATTTTGACATGCTTTTCAAAACAACTGAACGATGTTGCTAGCATTTGCGTTCTATTTTCCTTTATTTTGTCACATTTTGACAAAATCGTGCCGTTATTGCAGAAGAATGGTAAGATTGCATAATGAAATAGACTCACTCGTTCATTTTGACATGCTATTCAAAACAACTGAACGATGTTGCTAGCATTTGCGTTCTATTTTCCTGTATTCTGTCAAATTCTTGACAAAATCGAGCCGTTATTGCAGAAGAATGGTAAAATTGTATAATGAAATGGACTCAACCGTTTATTTTGGCACGATTTTCAAAAGAATTGAACGTTATTGGTAGCACTTGCGTTCTATTTTCCTGTATTTTGTCACATTTTTGACAAAATCGAGCAGTTATTGCAGAAGAATGGTAAAATTGTATAATGAAATGGACTCAAAAGTTTATTTTGGCACGATTCTCAAAAGAATTGAACGCTTTTGGATGCATTTGCGTTCAATTTTCATGTATTTTGTCACATTCTTGACAAAATCGAGCCGTTATTGCAGAAGAATGGTAAGATTGCATAATGAAATAGACTCACTCGTTCATTTTGACATGCTATTCAAAACAACTGAACGATGTTGCTAGCATTTGCGTTCTATTTTCCTGTATTCTGTCAAATTCTTGACAAAATCGAGCCGTTATTGCAGAAGAATGGTAAAATTGTATAATGAAATGGACTCAACCGTTTATTTTGGCACGATTCTCAAAAGAATTGAACGCTTTTGGATGCATTTTCGTTCAATTTTCATGTATTTTGTCACATTCTTGACAAAATCGAGCCGTTATTGCAGAAGAATGGTAAGATTGCATAATGAAATAGACTCACTCGTTCATTTTGACATGCTATTCAAAACAACTGAACGATGTTGCTAGCATTTGCGTTCTATTTTCCTGTATTCTGTCAAATTCTTGACAAAATTGAGCCGTTGTTGCAGAAGAATGGTAAAATTGTATAATGAAATTGACTCAGTCGCTTATTTTGACATGCTTTTAAAAACAACTGAACGATGTTGCTAGCATTTGCGTTCTATTTTCATGTATTTTGTCACATTCTTGACAAAATCGAGCAGTTATTGCAGAAGAATGGTAAAATTGTATAACGAAATAGACTCAACCGTTTATTTTGCACGATTTTCAAAAGAATTGAACGTTATTGGTAGCATTTGCGTTCTATTTTCCTGTATTTTGTCACATTCTTGACAAAATCGAGCAGTTATTGCAGAAGAATGGTAAAATTGTATAATGAAATGGACTCAAAAGTTTATTTTGGCACGATTCTCAAAAGAATTGAACGCTTTTGGATGCATTTGCGTTCAATTTTCATGTATTTTGTCACATTCTTGACAAAATCGAGCCGTTATTGCAGAAGAATGGTAATATTGCATTATGAAATAGACTCACTCGTTCATTTTGACATGCTTTTCAAAACAACTGAACGATGTTGCTAGCATTTGCGTTGCATTTTCCTTTATTTTGTCACATTTTGACAAAATCGAGTCCTTATTGCAGAAGAATGGTAAAATTGTATAATGAAATTTACTCAGTCGCTTATTTTGACATGCTTTTCAAAACAACTGAACGATGTTGCTAGCATTTGCGTTCTATTTTCCTTTATTTTGTCACATTTTGACAAAATCGTGGCGTTATTGCAGAAGAATGGTAAGATTGCATAATGAAATGACTCACTCGTTCATTTTGACATGCTATTCAAAACAACTGAACGATGTTGCTAGCATTTGCGTTCTATTTTCCTGTATTCTGTCAAATTCTTGACAAAATCGAGCCGTTATTGCAGAAGAATGGTAAAATTGTATAATGAAATGGACTCAACCGTTTATTTTGGCACGATTTTCAAAAGAATTGAACGATTTTACTAGCATTTGCGTTCTATTTTCCTGTATTCTGTCAAATTCTTGACAAAATCGAGCCGTTATTGCAGAAGAATGGTAAAATTGTATAATGAAATGGACTCAAAAGTTTATTTTGGCACGATTCTCAAAAGAATTCAACGCTTTTGGATGCATTTGCGTTCAATTTTCATGTATTTTGTCACATTCTTGACAAAATCGAGCCGTTATTGCAGAAGAATGGTAAAATTGCATTATGAAATAGACTCACTCGTTCATTTTGACATGCTTTTCAAAACAACTGAACGATGTTGCTTGAATTTGCGTTGCATTTTCCTTTATTTTGTCACATTTTGACAAAATCGAGTCCTTATTGCAGAAGAATGGAAAAATTGTGTAATGAAATGGACTCACTCGTTCATTTTGACATGCTTTTCAAAACAACTGAACGATGTTGCTAGCATTTGCGTTGCATTTTCCTTTATTTTGTCACATTTTGACAAAATCGAGTCGTTATTGCACAGAATGGTAAAATTGTATAATGAAATTGACTCAGTCGCTTATTTTGACATGCTTTTCAAAACAACTGAACAATGTTGCTAGCATTTGCGTTCTATTTTCCTGAATTTTGTCACGTTCATGACAAAATCGAGCCGTTATTGCAGAGGAATGGTAAAATTGTATAATGAAATGGACTCAACCGTTTATTTTGGCACGATTTTCAAAAGAATTGAACTTTATTGGTAGCATTTGCGTTCTATTTTAATGTATTTTGTCACATTCTTGACAAAATCGAGCCGTTATTGCAGAAGAATGGTAAAATTGCATAATGAAATAGACTCACTCGTTCATTTTGACATGCTTTTCAAAACAACTAAACGATGTTGCTAGCATTTGCGTTGCATTTTCCTTTATTTTGTCACATTTTGACAAAATCGAGTCGTTATTGCACAGAATGGTAAAATTGTATAATGAAATTGACTCAGTCGCTTATTTTGACATGCTTTTCAAAACAACTGAACAATGTTGCTAGCATTTGCGTTCTATTTTCCTGAATTTTGTCACATTCATGACAAAATCGAGCCGTTATTGCAGAGGAATGGTAAAATTGTATAATGAAATGGACTCAACCGTTTATTTTGGCACGATTTTCAAAAGAATTGAACTTTATTGGTAGCATTTGCGTTCTATTTTAATGTATTTTGTCACATTCTTGACAAAATCGAGACGCTATTGCAGAAGAATGGTAAAATTGTATAATGAAATAGACTCAGTCGCTTATTTTGACATGCTTTTCAAAACAACTGAACGATGTTGCTAGCATTTGCGTTGCATTTTCCTTTATTTTGTCACATTTTGACAAAATCGAGTCCTAATTGCAGAAGAATGGTAAAATTGTATAATGAAATTTACTCAGTCGCTTATTTTGACATGCTTTTCAAAACAACTGAACGATGTTGCTAGCATTTGCGTTCTATTTTCCTTTATTTTGTCACATTTTGACAAAATCGTGGCGTTATTGCAGAAGAATGGTAAGATTGCATAATGAAATGACTCACTCGTTCATTTTGACATGCTATTCAAAACAACTGAACGATGTTGCTAGCATTTGCGTTCTATTTTCCTGTATTCTGTCAAATTCTTGACAAAATCGAGCCGTTATTGCAGAAGAATGGTAAAATTGTATAATGAAATGGACTCAACCGTTTATTTTGGCACGATTTTCAAAAGAATTGAACGTTATTGGTAGCATTTGCGTTCTATTTTCCTGTATTTTGTCACATTTTTGACAAAATCGAGCAGTTATTGCAGAAGAATGGTAAAATTGTATAATGAAATGGACTCAAAAGTTTATTTTGGCACGATTCTCAAAAGAATTGAACGCTTTTGGATGCATTTGCGTTCTATTTTTCTGTATTTTGTCACATTCTTAACAAAATCGTGCCGTTATTGCAGAAGAATGGTAAGATTGCATAATGAAATAGACTCACTCGTTCATTTTGACATGCTATTCAAAACAACTGAACGATGTTGCTAGCATTTGCGTTCTATTTTCCTGTATTCTGTCAAATTCTTGACAAAATCGAGCCGTTATTGCAGAAGAATGGTAAAATTGCATTATGAAATAGACTCACTCATTCATTTTGACATGCTTTTCAAAACAACTGAACGATGTTGCTTGAATTTGCGTTGCATTTTCCTTTATTTTGTCACATTTTGACAAAATCGAGTCCTTATTGCAGAAGAATGGAAAAATTGTGTAATGAAATCGACTCAGTCGCTTATTTTGGCACGATTCTCAAAAGAATTGAACGCTTTTGGATGCATTTGCGTTCTATTTTTCTGTATTTTGTCACATTCTTAACAAAATCGTGCCGTTATTGCAGAAGAATGGTAAGATTGCATAATGAAATAGACTCACTCGTTCATTTTGACATGCTTTTCAAAACAACTGAACGATGTTGCTAGCATTTGCGTTCTATTTTCCTGTATTTTGTCACATTCTTGACAAAATCGAGCCGTTATTGCAGAAGATTGGTAAAATTGTATAATGAAATGGACTCACTCGTTCATTTTGACATGCTTTTCAAAACAACTGAACGATGTTGCTAGCATTTGCGTTGCATTTTCCTTTATTTTGTCACATTTTGACATAATCGAGTCGTTATTGCACAGAATGGTAAAATTGTATAATGAAATTGACTCAGTCGCTTATTCTGACATGCTTTTCAAAACAACTGAACAATGTTGCTAGCATTTGCGTTCTATTTTCCTGAATTTTGTCACGTTCTTGACAAAATCAAGTCGTTATTGCAGAAGAATGGTAAAATTGCATAATAAAATAAACTCACTCGTTCATTTTGGCACGATTTTCAAAGGAATTGAACGTTATTGATAGCATTTGCGTTCTATTTTAATGTATTTTGTCACATTCTTGACAAAATCGAGCCGTTATTGCAGAAGAATGGTAAAATTGCATAATGAAATAGACTCACTCGTTCATTTTGACATGCTTTTCAAAACAACTAAACGATGTTGCTAGCATTTGCGTTGCATTTTCCTTTATTTTGTCACATTTTGACAAAATCGAGTCGTTATTGCACAGAATGGTAAAATTGTATAATGAAATTGACTCAGTCGCTTATTTTGACATGCTTTTCAAAACAACTGAACAATGTTGCTAGCATTTGCGTTCTATTTTCCTGAATTTTGTCACGTTCATGACAAAATCGAGCCGTTATTGCAGAGGAATGGTAAAATTGTATAATGAAATGGACTCAACCGTTTATTTTGGCACGATTTTCAAAAGAATTGAACTTTATTGGTAGCATTTGCGTTCTATTTTAATGTATTTTGTCACATTCTTGACAAAATCGAGACGCTATTGCAGAAGAATGGTAAAATTGTATAATGAAATAGACTCAGTCGCTTATTTTGACATGCTTTTCAAAACAACTGAACGATGTTGCTAGCATTTGCGTTGCATTTTCCTTTATTTTGTCACATTTTGACAAAATCGAGTCCTAATTGCAGAAGAATGGTAAAATTGTATAATGAAATTTACTCAGTCGCTTATTTTGACATGCTTTTCAAAACAACTGAACGATGTTGCTAGCATTTGCGTTCTATTTTCCTTTATTTTGTCACATTTTGACAAAATCGTGGCGTTATTGCAGAAGAATGGTAAGATTGCATAATGAAATGACTCACTCGTTCATTTTGACATGCTATTCAAAACAACTGAACGATGTTGCTAGCATTTGCGTTCTATTTTCCTGTATTCTGTCAAATTCTTGACAAAATCGAGCCGTTATTGCAGAAGAATGGTAAAATTGTATAATGAAATGGACTCAACCGTTTATTTTGGCACGATTTTCAAAAGAATTGAACGTTATTGGTAGCATTTGCGTTCTATTTTCCTGTATTTTGTCACATTTTTGACAAAATCGAGCAGTTATTGCAGAAGAATGGTAAAATTGTATAATGAAATGGACTCAAAAGTTTATTTTGGCACGATTCTCAAAAGAATTGAACGCTTTTGGATGCATTTGCGTTCTATTTTTCTGTATTTTGTCACATTCTTAACAAAATCGTGCCGTTATTGCAGAAGAATGGTAAGATTGCATAATGAAATAGACTCACTCGTTCATTTTGACATGCTATTCAAAACAACTGAACGATGTTGCTAGCATTTGCGTTCTATTTTCCTGTATTCTGTCAAATTCTTGACAAAATCGAGCCGTTATTGCAGAAGAATGGTAAAATTGCATTATGAAATAGACTCACTCATTCATTTTGACATGCTTTTCAAAACAACTGAACGATGTTGCTTGAATTTGCGTTGCATTTTCCTTTATTTTGTCACATTTTGACAAAATCGAGTCCTTATTGCAGAAGAATGGAAAAATTGTGTAATGAAATCGACTCAGTCGCTTATTTTGGCACGATTCTCAAAAGAATTGAACGCTTTTGGATGCATTTGCGTTCTATTTTTCTGTATTTTGTCACATTCTTAACAAAATCGTGCCGTTATTGCAGAAGAATGGTAAGATTGCATAATGAAATAGACTCACTCGTTCATTTTGACATGCTTTTCAAAACAACTGAACGATGTTGCTAGCATTTGCGTTCTATTTTCCTGTATTTTGTCACATTCTTGACAAAATCGAGCCGTTATTGCAGAAGATTGGTAAAATTGTATAATGAAATGGACTCACTCGTTCATTTTGACATGCTTTTCAAAACAACTGAACGATGTTGCTAGCATTTGCGTTGCATTTTCCTTTATTTTGTCACATTTTGACATAATCGAGTCGTTATTGCACAGAATGGTAAAATTGTATAATGAAATTGACTCAGTCGCTTATTCTGACATGCTTTTCAAAACAACTGAACAATGTTGCTAGCATTTGCGTTCTATTTTCCTGAATTTTGTCACGTTCTTGACAAAATCAAGTCGTTATTGCAGAAGAATGGTAAAATTGCATAATAAAATAAACTCACTCGTTCATTTTGGCACGATTTTCAAAGGAATTGAACGTTATTGATAGCATTTGCGTTCTATTTTAATGTATTTTGTCACATTCTTGACAAAATCGAGCCGTTATTGCAGAAGAATGGTAAAATTGCATAATGAAATAGACTCACTCGTTCATTTTGACATGCTTTTCAAAACAACTAAACGATGTTGCTAGCATTTGCGTTGCATTTTCCTTTATTTTGTCACATTTTGACAAAATCGAGTCGTTATTGCACAGAATGGTAAAATTGTATAATGAAATTGACTCAGTCGCTTATTTTGACATGCTTTTCAAAACAACTGAACGATGTTGCTAGCATTTGCGTTGCATTTTCCTTTATTTTGTCACATTTTGACAAAATCGAGTCCTTTTTGCAGAAGAATGGTAAAATTGTATAATGAAATTAACTCAGTCGCTTATTTTGACATGCTTTTCAAAACAACTGAACGATGTTGCTAGCATTTGCGTTCTATTTTCCTTTATTTTGTCACATTTTGACAAAATCGTGCCGTTATTGCAGAAGAATGGTAAGATTGCATAATGAAATAGACTCACTCGTTCATTTTGACATGCTATTCAAAACAACTGAACGATGTTGCTAGCATTTGCGTTCTATTTTCCTGTATTCTGTCAAATTCTTGACAAAATCGAGCCGTTATTGCAGAAGAATGGTAAAATTGTATAATGAAATGGACTCAACCGTTTATTTTGGCACGATTTTCAAAAGAATTGAACGTTATTGGTAGCACTTGCGTTCTATTTTCCTGTATTTTGTCACATTTTTGACAAAATCGAGCAGTTATTGCAGAAGAATGGTAAAATTGTATAATGAAATGGACTCAAAAGTTTATTTTGGCACGATTCTCAAAAGAATTGAACGCTTTTGGATGCATTTGCGTTCAATTTTCATGTATTTTGTCACATTCTTGACAAAATCGAGCCGTTATTGCAGAAGAATGGTAAGATTGCATAATGAAATAGACTCACTCGTTCATTTTGACATGCTATTCAAAACAACTGAACGATGTTGCTAGCATTTGCGTTCTATTTTCCTGTATTCTGTCAAATTCTTGACAAAATCGAGCCGTTATTGCAGAAGAATGGTAAAATTGTATAATGAAATGGACTCAACCGTTTATTTTGGCACGATTCTCAAAAGAATTGAACGCTTTTGGATGCATTTTCGTTCAATTTTCATGTATTTTGTCACATTCTTGACAAAATCGAGCCGTTATTGCAGAAGAATGGTAAGATTGCATAATGAAATAGACTCACTCGTTCATTTTGACATGCTATTCAAAACAACTGAACGATGTTGCTAGCATTTGCGTTCTATTTTCCTGTATTCTGTCAAATTCTTGACAAAATTGAGCCGTTGTTGCAGAAGAATGGTAAAATTGTATAATGAAATTGACTCAGTCGCTTATTTTGACATGCTTTTAAAAACAACTGAACGATGTTGCTAGCATTTGCGTTCTATTTTCATGTATTTTGTCACATTCTTGACAAAATCGAGCAGTTATTGCAGAAGAATGGTAAAATTGTATAACGAAATAGACTCAACCGTTTATTTTGCACGATTTTCAAAAGAATTGAACGTTATTGGTAGCATTTGCGTTCTATTTTCCTGTATTTTGTCACATTCTTGACAAAATCGAGCAGTTATTGCAGAAGAATGGTAAAATTGTATAATGAAATGGACTCAAAAGTTTATTTTGGCACGATTCTCAAAAGAATTGAACGCTTTTGGATGCATTTGCGTTCAATTTTCATGTATTTTGTCACATTCTTGACAAAATCGAGCCGTTATTGCAGAAGAATGGTAATATTGCATTATGAAATAGACTCACTCGTTCATTTTGACATGCTTTTCAAAACAACTGAACGATGTTGCTAGCATTTGCGTTGCATTTTCCTTTATTTTGTCACATTTTGACAAAATCGAGTCCTTATTGCAGAAGAATGGTAAAATTGTATAATGAAATTTACTCAGTCGCTTATTTTGACATGCTTTTCAAAACAACTGAACGATGTTGCTAGCATTTGCGTTCTATTTTCCTTTATTTTGTCACATTTTGACAAAATCGTGGCGTTATTGCAGAAGAATGGTAAGATTGCATAATGAAATGACTCACTCGTTCATTTTGACATGCTATTCAAAACAACTGAACGATGTTGCTAGCATTTGCGTTCTATTTTCCTGTATTCTGTCAAATTCTTGACAAAATCGAGCCGTTATTGCAGAAGAATGGTAAAATTGTATAATGAAATGGACTCAACCGTTTATTTTGGCACGATTTTCAAAAGAATTGAACGATTTTACTAGCATTTGCGTTCTATTTTCCTGTATTCTGTCAAATTCTTGACAAAATCGAGCCGTTATTGCAGAAGAATGGTAAAATTGTATAATGAAATGGACTCAAAAGTTTATTTTGGCACGATTCTCAAAAGAATTCAACGCTTTTGGATGCATTTGCGTTCAATTTTCATGTATTTTGTCACATTCTTGACAAAATCGAGCCGTTATTGCAGAAGAATGGTAAAATTGCATTATGAAATAGACTCACTCGTTCATTTTGACATGCTTTTCAAAACAACTGAACGATGTTGCTTGAATTTGCGTTGCATTTTCCTTTATTTTGTCACATTTTGACAAAATCGAGTCCTTATTGCAGAAGAATGGAAAAATTGTGTAATGAAATGGACTCACTCGTTCATTTTGACATGCTTTTCAAAACAACTGAACGATGTTGCTAGCATTTGCGTTGCATTTTCCTTTATTTTGTCACATTTTGACAAAATCGAGTCGTTATTGCACAGAATGGTAAAATTGTATAATGAAATTGACTCAGTCGCTTATTTTGACATGCTTTTCAAAACAACTGAACAATGTTGCTAGCATTTGCGTTCTATTTTCCTGAATTTTGTCACGTTCATGACAAAATCGAGCCGTTATTGCAGAGGAATGGTAAAATTGTATAATGAAATGGACTCAACCGTTTATTTTGGCACGATTTTCAAAAGAATTGAACTTTATTGGTAGCATTTGCGTTCTATTTTAATGTATTTTGTCACATTCTTGACAAAATCGAGCCGTTATTGCAGAAGAATGGTAAAATTGCATAATGAAATAGACTCACTCGTTCATTTTGACATGCTTTTCAAAACAACTAAACGATGTTGCTAGCATTTGCGTTGCATTTTCCTTTATTTTGTCACATTTTGACAAAATCGAGTCGTTATTGCACAGAATGGTAAAATTGTATAATGAAATTGACTCAGTCGCTTATTTTGACATGCTTTTCAAAACAACTGAACAATGTTGCTAGTATTTGCGTTCTATTTTCCTGAATTTTGTCACATTCATGACAAAATCGAGCCGTTATTGCAGAGGAATGGTAAAATTGTATAATGAAATGGACTCAACCGTTTATTTTGGCACGATTTTCAAAAGAATTGAACTTTATTGGTAGCATTTGCGTTCTATTTTAATGTATTTTGTCACATTCTTGACAAAATCGAGACGCTATTGCAGAAGAATGGTAAAATTGTATAATGAAATAGACTCAGTCGCTTATTTTGACATGCTTTTCAAAACAACTGAACGATGTTGCTAGCATTTGCGTTGCATTTTCCTTTATTTTGTCACATTTTGACAAAATCGAGTCCTAATTGCAGAAGAATGGTAAAATTGTATAATGAAATTTACTCAGTCGCTTATTTTGACATGCTTTTCAAAACAACTGAACGATGTTGCTAGCATTTGCGTTCTATTTTCCTTTATTTTGTCACATTTTGACAAAATCGTGGCGTTATTGCAGAAGAATGGTAAGATTGCATAATGAAATGACTCACTCGTTCATTTTGACATGCTATTCAAAACAACTGAACGATGTTGCTAGCATTTGCGTTCTATTTTCCTGTATTCTGTCAAATTCTTGACAAAATCGAGCCGTTATTGCAGAAGAATGGTAAAATTGTATAATGAAATGGACTCAACCGTTTATTTTGGCACGATTTTCAAAAGAATTGAACGTTATTGGTAGCATTTGCGTTCTATTTTCCTGTATTTTGTCACATTTTTGACAAAATCGAGCAGTTATTGCAGAAGAATGGTAAAATTGTATAATGAAATGGACTCAAAAGTTTATTTTGGCACGATTCTCAAAAGAATTGAACGCTTTTGGATGCATTTGCGTTCTATTTTTCTGTATTTTGTCACATTCTTAACAAAATCGTGCCGTTATTGCAGAAGAATGGTAAGATTGCATAATGAAATAGACTCACTCGTTCATTTTGACATGCTATTCAAAACAACTGAACGATGTTGCTAGCATTTGCGTTCTATTTTCCTGTATTCTGTCAAATTCTTGACAAAATCGAGCCGTTATTGCAGAAGAATGGTAAAATTGCATTATGAAATAGACTCACTCATTCATTTTGACATGCTTTTCAAAACAACTGAACGATGTTGCTTGAATTTGCGTTGCATTTTCCTTTATTTTGTCACATTTTGACAAAATCGAGTCCTTATTGCAGAAGAATGGAAAAATTGTGTAATGAAATCGACTCAGTCGCTTATTTTGGCACGATTCTCAAAAGAATTGAACGCTTTTGGATGCATTTGCGTTCTATTTTTCTGTATTTTGTCACATTCTTAACAAAATCGTGCCGTTATTGCAGAAGAATGGTAAGATTGCATAATGAAATAGACTCACTCGTTCATTTTGACATGCTTTTCAAAACAACTGAACGATGTTGCTAGCATTTGCGTTCTATTTTCCTGTATTTTGTCACATTCTTGACAAAATCGAGCCGTTATTGCAGAAGATTGGTAAAATTGTATAATGAAATGGACTCACTCGTTCATTTTGACATGCTTTTCAAAACAACTGAACGATGTTGCTAGCATTTGCGTTGCATTTTCCTTTATTTTGTCACATTTTGACATAATCGAGTCGTTATTGCACAGAATGGTAAAATTGTATAATGAAATTGACTCAGTCGCTTATTCTGACATGCTTTTCAAAACAACTGAACAATGTTGCTAGCATTTGCGTTCTATTTTCCTGAATTTTGTCACGTTCTTGACAAAATCAAGTCGTTATTGCAGAAGAATGGTAAAATTGCATAATAAAATAAACTCACTCGTTCATTTTGGCACGATTTTCAAAGGAATTGAACGTTATTGATAGCATTTGCGTTCTATTTTAATGTATTTTGTCACATTCTTGACAAAATCGAGCCGTTATTGCAGAAGAATGGTAAAATTGCATAATGAAATAGACTCACTCGTTCATTTTGACATGCTTTTCAAAACAACTAAACGATGTTGCTAGCATTTGCGTTGCATTTTCCTTTATTTTGTCACATTTTGACAAAATCGAGTCGTTATTGCACAGAATGGTAAAATTGTATAATGAAATTGACTCAGTCGCTTATTTTGACATGCTTTTCAAAACAACTGAACAATGTTGCTAGCATTTGCGTTCTATTTTCCTGAATTTTGTCACGTTCATGACAAAATCGAGCCGTTATTGCAGAGGAATGGTAAAATTGTATAATGAAATGGACTCAACCGTTTATTTTGGCACGATTTTCAAAAGAATTGAACTTTATTGGTAGCATTTGCGTTCTATTTTAATGTATTTTGTCACATTCTTGACAAAATCGAGACGCTATTGCAGAAGAATGGTAAAATTGTATAATGAAATAGACTCAGTCGCTTATTTTGACATGCTTTTCAAAACAACTGAACGATGTTGCTAGCATTTGCGTTGCATTTTCCTTTATTTTGTCACATTTTGACAAAATCGAGTCCTAATTGCAGAAGAATGGTAAAATTGTATAATGAAATTTACTCAGTCGCTTATTTTGACATGCTTTTCAAAACAACTGAACGATGTTGCTAGCATTTGCGTTCTATTTTCCTTTATTTTGTCACATTTTGACAAAATCGTGGCGTTATTGCAGAAGAATGGTAAGATTGCATAATGAAATGACTCACTCGTTCATTTTGACATGCTATTCAAAACAACTGAACGATGTTGCTAGCATTTGCGTTCTATTTTCCTGTATTCTGTCAAATTCTTGACAAAATCGAGCCGTTATTGCAGAAGAATGGTAAAATTGTATAATGAAATGGACTCAACCGTTTATTTTGGCACGATTTTCAAAAGAATTGAACGTTATTGGTAGCATTTGCGTTCTATTTTCCTGTATTTTGTCACATTTTTGACAAAATCGAGCAGTTATTGCAGAAGAATGGTAAAATTGTATAATGAAATGGACTCAAAAGTTTATTTTGGCACGATTCTCAAAAGAATTGAACGCTTTTGGATGCATTTGCGTTCTATTTTTCTGTATTTTGTCACATTCTTAACAAAATCGTGCCGTTATTGCAGAAGAATGGTAAGATTGCATAATGAAATAGACTCACTCGTTCATTTTGACATGCTATTCAAAACAACTGAACGATGTTGCTAGCATTTGCGTTCTATTTTCCTGTATTCTGTCAAATTCTTGACAAAATCGAGCCGTTATTGCAGAAGAATGGTAAAATTGCATTATGAAATAGACTCACTCATTCATTTTGACATGCTTTTCAAAACAACTGAACGATGTTGCTTGAATTTGCGTTGCATTTTCCTTTATTTTGTCACATTTTGACAAAATCGAGTCCTTATTGCAGAAGAATGGAAAAATTGTGTAATGAAATCGACTCAGTCGCTTATTTTGGCACGATTCTCAAAAGAATTGAACGCTTTTGGATGCATTTGCGTTCTATTTTTCTGTATTTTGTCACATTCTTAACAAAATCGTGCCGTTATTGCAGAAGAATGGTAAGATTGCATAATGAAATAGACTCACTCGTTCATTTTGACATGCTTTTCAAAACAACTGAACGATGTTGCTAGCATTTGCGTTCTATTTTCCTGTATTTTGTCACATTCTTGACAAAATCGAGCCGTTATTGCAGAAGATTGGTAAAATTGTATAATGAAATGGACTCACTCGTTCATTTTGACATGCTTTTCAAAACAACTGAACGATGTTGCTAGCATTTGCGTTGCATTTTCCTTTATTTTGTCACATTTTGACATAATCGAGTCGTTATTGCACAGAATGGTAAAATTGTATAATGAAATTGACTCAGTCGCTTATTCTGACATGCTTTTCAAAACAACTGAACAATGTTGCTAGCATTTGCGTTCTATTTTCCTGAATTTTGTCACGTTCTTGACAAAATCAAGTCGTTATTGCAGAAGAATGGTAAAATTGCATAATAAAATAAACTCACTCGTTCATTTTGGCACGATTTTCAAAGGAATTGAACGTTATTGATAGCATTTGCGTTCTATTTTAATGTATTTTGTCACATTCTTGACAAAATCGAGCCGTTATTGCAGAAGAATGGTAAAATTGCATAATGAAATAGACTCACTCGTTCATTTTGACATGCTTTTCAAAACAACTAAACGATGTTGCTAGCATTTGCGTTGCATTTTCCTTTATTTTGTCACATTTTGACAAAATCGAGTCGTTATTGCACAGAATGGTAAAATTGTATAATGAAATTGACTCAGTCGCTTATTTTGACATGCTTTTCAAAACAACTGAACAATGTTGCTAGCATTTGCGTTCTATTTTCCTGAATTTTGTCACGTTCATGACAAAATCGAGCCGTTATTGCAGAGGAATGGTAAAATTGTATAATGAAATGGACTCAACCGTTTATTTTGGCACGATTTTCAAAAGAATTGAACTTTATTGGTAGCATTTGCGTTCTATTTTAATGTATTTTGTCACATTCTTGACAAAATCGAGACGCTATTGCAGAAGAATGGTAAAATTGTATAATGAAATAGACTCAGTCGCTTATTTTGACATGCTTTTCAAAACAACTGAACGATGTTGCTAGCATTTGCGTTGCATTTTCCTTTATTTTGTCACATTTTGACAAAATCGAGTCCTTATTGCAGAAGAATGGTAAAATTGTATAATGAAATTTACTCAGTCGCTTATTTTGACATGCTTTTCAAAACAACTGAACGATGTTGCTAGCATTTGCGTTCTATTTTCCTTTATTTTGTCACATTTTGACAAAATCGTGGCGTTATTGCAGAAGAATGGTAAGATTGCATAATGAAATAGACTCACTCGTTCATTTTGACATGCTATTCAAAACAACTGAACGATGTTGCTAGCATTTGCGTTCTATTTTCCTGTATTCTGTCAAATTCTTGACAAAATCGAGCCGTTATTGCAGAAGAATGGTAAAATTGTATAATGAAATTTACTCAGTCGCTTATTTTGACATGCTTTTCAAAACAACTGAACGATGTTGCTAGCATTTGCGTTCTATTTTCCTGTATTCTGTCAAATTCTTGACAAAATCGAGCCGCTATTGCAGAAGAATGGTAAAATTGTATAATGAAATGGACTCAAAAGTTTATTTTGGCACGATTCTCAAAAGAATTGAACGCTTTTGGATGCATTTGCGTTCAATTTTCATGTATTTTGTCACATTCTTGACAAAATCGAGCCGTTATTGCAGAAGAATGGTAAAATTGCATTATGAAATAGACTCAATCGTTCATTTTGACATGCTTTTCAAAACAACTGAACGATGTTGCTTGCATTTGCGTTGCATTTTCCTTTATTTTGTCACATTTTGACAAAATCGAGTCGTTATTGCAAAGAATGGTAAAATTGTGTAATGAAATCGACTCAGTCGCTTATTTTGGCACGATTCTCAAAAGAATTGAACGCTTTTGGATGCATTTGCGTTCTATTTTTCTGTATTTTGTCACATTCTTAACAAAATCGTGCCGTTATTGCAGAAGAATGGTTAGATTGCATAATGAAATAGACTCCCTCGTTCATTTTGACATGCTTTTCAAAACAACTGAACGATGTTGCTAGCATTTGCGTTGCATTTTCCTTTATTTTGTCACATTTTGACAAAATCGAGTCCTTATTGCAGAAGAATGGTAAAATTGTGTAATGAAATCGACTCAGTCGCTTATTTTGGCACGATTCTCAAAAGAATTGAACGCTTTTGGATGCATTTGCGTTCTATTTTTCTGTATTTTGTCACATTCTTAACAAAATCGTGCCGTTATTGCAGAAGAATGGTAAGATTGCATAATGAAATAGACTCACTCGTTCATTTTGACATGCTTTTCAAAACAACTGAACGATGTTGCTAGCATTTGCGTTCTATTTTAATGTATTTTGTCACATTCTTGACAAAATCGAGCCGTTATTGCAGAAGAATGGTAAAATTGCATAATGAAATAGACTCACTCGTTCATTTTGACATGCTTTTCAAAACAACTGAACGATGTTGCTAGCATTTGCGTTGCATTTTCCTTTATTTTGTCACATTTTGACATAATCGAGTCATTATTGCACAGAATGGTAAAATTTTATAATGAAATTGACTCAGTCGCTTATTTTGACATGCTTTTCAAAACAACTGAACGATGTTGCTAGCATTTGCGTTGCATTTTCCTTTATTTTGTCACATTTTGACAAAATCGAGTCCTTATTGCAGAAGAATGGTAAAATTGTATAATGAAATTTACTCAGTCGCTTATTTTGACATGCTTTTCAAAACAACTGAACGATGTTGCTAGCATTTGCGTTCTATTTTCATGTATTTTGTCACATTCTTGACAAAATCGAGCAGTTATTGCAGAAGAATGGTAAAATTGTATAACGAAATGGACTCAACCGTTTATTTTGCACGATTTTCAAAAGAATTGAACGTTATTGGTAGCATTTGCGTTCTATTTTCCTGTATTTTGTCACATTCTTGACAAAATCGAGCAGTTATTGCAGAAGAATGGTAAAATTGTATAATGAAATGGACTCAAAAGTTTATTTTGGCACGATTCTCAAAAGAATTGAACGCTTTTGGATGCATTTGCGTTCAATTTTCATGTATTTTGTCACATTCTTGACAAAATCGAGCCGTTATTGCAGAAGAATGGTAAAATTGCATAATGAAATAGACTCACTCGTTCATTTTGACATGCTTTTCAAAACAACTGAACGATGTTGCTAGCATTTGCGTTGCATTTTCCTTTATTTTGTCACATTTTGACAAAATCGAGTCGTTATTGCACAGAATGGTAAAATTGTATAATGCAATTGACTCAGTCGCTTATTTTGACATGCTTTTCAAGACAACTGAACAATGTTGCTAGCATTTGCGTTCTATTTTCCTGAATTTTGTCACGTTCTTGACTAAATCGAGCCGTTATTGCAGAGGAATGGTAAAATTGTATAATGAAATGGACTCAACCGTTTATTTTGGCACGATTTTCAAAAGAATTGAACGTTATTGGTAGCATTTGCGTTCTATTTTAATGTATTTTGTCACATTCTTGACAAAATCGAGACGCTATTGCAGAAGAATGGTAAAATTGTATAATGAAATAGACTCAGTCGCTTATTTTGACATGCTTTTCAAAACAACTGAACGATGTTGCTAGCATTTGCGTTGCATTTTCCTTTATTTTGTCACATTTTGACAAAATCGAGTCCTTATTGCAGAAGAATGGTAAAATTGTATAATGAAATTTACTCAGTCGCTTATTTTGACATGCTTTTCAAAACAACTGAACGATGTTGCTAGCATTTGCGTTCTATTTTCCTTTATTTTGTCACATTTTGACAAATTCGTGCCGTTATTGCAGAAGAATGGTAAGATTGCATAATGAAATAGACTCACTCGTTCATTTTGACATGCTATTCAAAACAACTGAACGATGTTGCTAGCATTTGCGTTCTATTTTCCTGTATTCTGACAAATTCTTGACAAAATCGAGCCGTTATTGCAGAAGAATGGTAAAATTGTATAATGAAATGGACTCAACCGTTTATTTTGGCACGATTTTCAAAAGAATTGAACGTTATTGGTAGCATTTGCGTTCTATTTTCCTGTATTTTGTCACATTTTTGACAAAATCGAGCAGTTATTGCAGAAGAATGGTAAAATTGTATAATGAAATGGACTCAAAAGTTTATTTTGGCACGATTCTCAAAAGAATTGAACGCTTTTGGATGCATTTGCGTTCAATTTTCATGTATTTTGTCACATTCTTGACAAAATCGAGCCGTTATTGCAGAAGAATGGTAAGATTGCATAATGAAATAGACTCACTCGTTCATTTTGACATGCTATTCAAAACAACTGAACGATGTTGCTAGCATTTGCGTTGCATTTTCCTTTATTTTGTCACATTTTGACAAAATCGAGTCGTTATTGCACAGAATGGTAAAATTGTATAATGAAATTGACTCAGTCGCTTATTTTGACATGCTTTTCAAGACTACTGAACAATGTTGCTAGCATTTGCGTTCTATTTTCCTGAATTTTGTCACGTTCTTGACAAAATCGAGCCGTTATTGCAGAGGAATGGTAAAATTGTATAATGAAATGGACTCAACCGTTTATTTTGGCACGATTTTCAAAAGAATTGAACGTTATTGGTAGCATTTGCGTTCTATTTTAATGTATTTTGTCACATTCTTCACAAAATCGAGACGCTATTGCAGAAGAATGGTAAAATTGTATAATGAAATAGACTCAGTCGCTTATTTTGACATGCTTTTCAAAACAACTGAACGATGTTGCTAGCATTTGCGTTGCATTTTCCTTTATTTTGTCACATTTTGACAAAATCGAGTCCTTATTGCAGAAGAATGGTAAAATTGTATAATGAAATTTACTCAGTCGCTTATTTTGACATGCTTTTCAAAACAACTGAACGATGTTGCTAGCATTTGCGTTCTATTTTCCTTTATTTTGTCACATTTTGACAAAATCGTGCCGTTATTGCAGAAGAATGGTAAAATTGTATAATGAAATGGACTCAAAAGTTTATTTTGGCACGATTCTCAAAAGAATTGAACGCTTTTGGATGCATTTGCGTTCAATTTTCATGTATTTTGTCACATTCTTGACAAAATCGAGCCGTTATTGCAGAAGAATGGTAAGATTGCATAATGAAATAGACTCACTCGTTCATTTTGACATGCTATTCAAAACAACTGAACGATGTTGCTAGCATTTGCGTTCTATTTTCCTGTATTCTGTCAAATTCTTGACAAAATCGAGCCGTTATTGCAGAAGAATGGTAAAATTGTATAATGAAATGGACTCAACCGTTTATTTTGGCACGATTCTCAAAAGAATTGAACGCTTTCGGATGCATTTGCGTTCAATTTTCATGTATTTTGTCACATTCTTGACAAAATCGAGCCGTTATTGCAGAAGAATGGTAAGATTGCATAATGAAATAGACTCACTCGTTCATTTTGACATGCTATTCAAAACAACTGAACGATGTTGCTAGCATTTGCGTTCTATTTTCCTGTATTCTGTCAAATTCTTGACAAAATTGAGCCGTTGTTGCAGAAGAATGGTAAAATTGTATAATGAAATTGACTCAGTCGCTTATTTTGACATGCTTTTAAAAACAACTGAACGATGTTGCTAGCATTTGCGTTCTATTTTCATGTATTTTGTCACATTCTTGACAAAATCGAGCTGTTATTGCAGAAGAATGGTAAAATTGTATAACGAAATAGACTCAACCGTTTATTTTGCACGATTTTCAAAAGAATTGAACGTTATTGGTAGCATTTGCGTTCTATTTTAATGTATTTTGTCACATTCTTGACAAAATCGAGACGCTATTGCAGAAGAATGGTAAAATTGTATAATGAAATAGACTCAGTCGCTTATTTTGACATGCTTTTCAAAACAACTGAACGATGTTGCTAGCATTTGCGTTGCATTTTCCTTTATTTTGTCACATTTTGACAAAATCGAGTCCTTATTGCAGAAGAATGGTAAAATTGTATAATGAAATTTACTCAGTCGCTTATTTTGACATGCTTTTCAAAACAACTGAACGATGTTGCTAGCATTTGCGTTCTATTTTCATGTATTTTGTCACATTCTTGACAAAATCGAGCAGTTATTGCAGAAGAATGGTAAAATTGTATAACGAAATGGACTCAACCGTTTATTTTGCACGATTTTCAAAAGAATTGAACGTTATTGGTAGCATTTGCGTTCTATTTTCCTGTATTTTGTCACATTCTTGACAAAATCGAGCCGTTATTGCAGAGGAATGGTAAAATTGTATAATGAAATGGACTCAACCGTTTATTTTGGCACGATTTTCAAAAGAATTGAACTTTATTGGTAGCATTTGCGTTCTATTTTAATGTATTTTGTCACATTCTTGACAAAATCGAGACGCTATTGCAGAAGAATGGTAAAATTGTATAATGAAATGGACTCAACCGTTTATTTTGGCACGATTTTCAAAAGAATTGAACGTTATTGGTAGCATTTGCGTTCAATTTTCCTGTATTTTGTCACATTCTTGACAAAATCGAGCCGTTATTGCAGGAGAATGGTAAAATTGTATAATAAAATAGACTCACTCGTTCATTTTGACATGCTTTTCAAAACAACTGAACGATGTTGCTAGCATTTGCGTTGCATTTTCCTTTATTTTGTCACATTTTGACAAAATCGAGTCCTTATTGCAGAAGAATGGAAAAATTGTGTAATGAAATCGACTCAGTCGCATATTTTGGCACGATTCTCAAAAGAATTGAACGCTTTTGGATGCATTTGCGTTCTATTTTTCTGTATTTTGTCACATTCTTAACAAAATCGTGCCGTTATTGCAGAAGAATGGTAAGATTGCATAATGAAATAGACTCACTCGTTCATTTTGACATGCTTTTCAAAACAACTGAACGATGTTGCTAGCATTTGCGTTGCATTTTCCTTTATTTTGTCACATTTTGACATAATCGAGTCGTTATTGCACAGAATGGTAAAATTGTATAATGAAATTGACTCAGTCGCTTATTTTGACATGCTTTTCAAAACAACTGAACAATGTTGCTAGCATTTGCGTTCTATTTTCCTGAATTTTGTCACGTTCATGACAAAATCGAGCCGTTATTGCAGAGGAATGGTAAAATTGTATAATGAAATGGACTCAACCGTTTATTTTGGCACGATTTTCAAAAGAATTGAACGTTATTGGTAGCATTTGCGTTCTATTTTAATGTATTTTGTCACATTCTTGACAAAATCGAGACGCTATTGCAGAAGAATGGTGAAATTGTATAATGAAATGGACTCAAAAGTTTATTTTGGCACGATTTTCAAAAGAATTGAACGTTATTGGTAGCATTTGCGTTCTATTTTCCTGTATTTTGTCACATTCTTGACAAAATCGAGCCGTTATTGCAGAAGAATGGTAAAATTGCATAATGAAATAGACTCACTCGTTCATTTTGACATGCTTTTCAAAACAACTGAACGATGTTGCTAGCATTTGCGTTGCATTTTCCTTTATTTTGTCACATTTTGACAAAATCGAGTCGTTATTGCACAGAATGGTAAAATTGTATAATGCAATTGACTCAGTCGCTTATTTTGACATGCTTTTCAAGACAACTGAACA
Organism: Agrilus cyanescens; assembly: GCA_947389935.1. NCBI lineage: Eukaryota > Metazoa > Arthropoda > Insecta > Coleoptera > Buprestidae > Agrilus > Agrilus cyanescens. Next base: position 12,556,770 of record OX376711.1, read on the forward strand.
ATGTTGCTAGCATTTGCGTTCTATTTTCCTGAATTTTGTCACGTTCTTGACAAAATCGAGCCGTTATTGCAGAGGAATGGTAAAATTGTATAATGAAATGGACTCAACCGTTTATTTTGGCACGATTTTCAAAAGAATTGAACGTTATTGGTAGCATTTGCGTTCTATTTTAATGTATTTTGTCACATTCTTGACAAAATCGAGACGCTATTGCAGAAGAATGGTAAAATTGTATAATGAAATAGACTCAGTCGCTTATTTTGACATGCTTTTCAAAACAACTGAACGATGTTGCTAGCATTTGCGTTGCATTTTCCTTTATTTTGTCACATTTTGACAAAATCGAGTCCTTATTGCAGAAGAATGGTAAAATTGTATAATGAAATTTACTCAGTCGCTTATATTGACATGCTTTTCAAAACAACTGAACGATGTTGCTAGCATTTGCGTTCTATTTTCCTTTATTTTGTCACATTTTGACAAAATCGTGCCGTTATTGCAGAAGAATGGTAAGATTGCATAATGAAATAGACTCACTCGTTCATTTTGACATGCTATTCAAAACAACTGAACGATGTTGCTAGCATTTGCGTTCTATTTTCCTGTATTCTGTCAAATTCTTGACAAAATCGAGCCGTTATTGCAGAAGAATGGTAAAATTGTATAATGAAATGGACTCAACCGTTTATTTTGGCACGATTTTCAAAAGAATTGAACGTTATTGGTAGCATTTGCGTTCTATTTTCCTGTATTTTGTCACATTTTTGACAAAATCGAGCAGTTATTGCAGAAGAATGGTAAAATTGTATAATGAAATGGACTCAAAAGTTTATTTTGGCACGATTCTCAAAAGAATTGAACGCTTTTGGATGCATTTGCGTTCAATTTTCATGTATTTTGTCACATTCTTGACAAAATCGAGCCGTTATTGCAGAAGAATGGTAAGATTGCATAATGAAATAGACTCACTCGTTCATTTTGACATGCTATTCAAAACAACTGAACGATGTTGCTAGCATTTGCGTTCTATTTTCCTGTATTCTGTCAAATTCTTGACAAAATCGAGCCGTTATTGCAGAAGAATGGTAAAATTGTATAATGAAATGGACTCAACCGTTTATTTTGGCACGATTCTCAAAAGAATTGAACGCTTTTGGATGCATTTGCGTTCAATTTTCATGTATTTTGTCACATTCTTGACAAAATCGAGCCGTTATTGCAGAAGAATGGTAAGATTGCATAATGAAATAGACTCACTCGTTCATTTTGACATGCTATTCAAAACAACTGAACGATGTTGCTAGCATTTGCGTTCTATTTTCCTGTATTCTGTCAAATTCTTGACAAAATTGAGCCGTTGTTGCAGAAGAATGGTAAAATTGTATAATGAAATTGACTCAGTCGCTTATTTTGACATGCTTTTAAAAACAACTGAACGATGTTGCTAGCATTTGCGTTCTATTTTCATGTATTTTGTCACATTCTTGACAAAATCGAGCAGTTATTGCAGAAGAATGGTAAAATTGTATAACGAAATAGACTCAACCGTTTATTTTGCACGATTTTCAAAAGAATTGAACGTTATTGGTAGCATTTGCGTTCTATTTTCCTGTATTTTGTCACATTCTTGACAAAATCGAGCAGTTATTGCAGAAGAATGGTAAAATTGTATAATGAAATGGACTCAAAAGTTTATTTTGGCACGATTCTCAAAAGAATTGAACGCTTTTGGATGCATTTGCGTTCAATTTTCATGTATTTTGTCACATTCTTGACAAAATCGAGCCGTTATTGCAGAAGAATGGTAATATTGCATTATGAAATAGACTCACTCGTTCATTTTGACATGCTTTTCAAAACAACTGAACGATGTTGCTTGCATTTGCGTTGCATTTTCCATATTTTGTCACATTTTGACAAAATCGAGTCGTTATTGCAAAGAATGGTAAAATTGTATAAAGAAATGGACTCAACCGTTTATTTTGGCACGATTTTCAAAAGAATTGAACGTTATTGGTAGCATTTGCGTTCAATTTTCCTGTATTTTGTCACATTCTTGACAAAATCGAGCCGTTATTGCAGAAGAATGGTAAAATTGTATAATAAAATAGACTCACTCCTTCATTTTGACATGCTTTTCAAAACAACTGAACGATGTTGCTAGCATTTGCGTTGCATTTTCCTTTATTTTGTCACATTTTGACAAAATCGAGTCGTTATTGCACAGAATGGTAAAATTGTATAATAAAATTGACTCAGTCGCTTATTTTGACATGCTTTTCAAAACAACTGAACAATGTTGCTAGCATTTGCGTTCTATTTTCCTGAATTTTGTCACGTTCATGACAAAATCGAGCCGTTATTGCAGAGGAATGGTAAAATTGTATAATGAAATTTACTCAGTCGCTTATTTTGACATGCTTTTCAAAACAACTGAACGATGTTGCTAGCATTTGCGTTCTATTTTCCTTTATTTTGTCACATTTTGACAAATTCGTGCCGTTATTGCAGAAGAATGGTAAGATTGCATAATGAAATAGACTCACTCGTTCATTTTGACATGCTACTCAAAACAACTGAACGATGTTGCTAGCATTTGCGTTCTATTTTCCTGTATTCTGTCAAATTCTTGACAAAATCGAGCCGTTATTGCAGAAGAATGGTAAAATTGTATAATGAAATGGACTCAACCGTTTATTTTGGCACGATTCTCAAAAGAATTGAACGCTTTTGGATGCATTTGCGTTCAATTTTCATGTATTTTGTCACATTCTTGACAAAATCGAGCCGTTATTGCAGAAGAATGGTAAGATTGCATAATGAAATAGACTCACTCGTTCATTTTGACATGCTATTCAAAACAACTGAACGATGTTGCTAGCATTTGCGTTCTATTTTCCTGTATTCTGTCAAATTCTTGACAAAATTGAGCCGTTGTTGCAGAAGAATGGTAAAATTGTATAATGAAATTGACTCAGTCGCTTATTTTGACATGCTTTTAAAAACAACTGAACGATGTTGCTAGCATTTGCGTTCTATTTTCATGTATTTTGTCACATTCTTGACAAAATCGAGCTGTTATTGCAGAAGAATGGTAAAATTGTATAACGAAATAGACTCAACCGTTTATTTTGCACGATTTTCAAAAGAATTGAACGTTATTGGTAGCATTTGCGTTCTATTTTAATGTATTTTGTCACATTCTTGACAAAATCGAGACGCTATTGCAGAAGAATGGTAAAATTGTATAATGAAATAGACTCAGTCGCTTATTTTGACATGCTTTTCAAAACAACTGAACGATGTTGCTAGCATTTGCGTTGCATTTTCCTTTATTTTGTCACATTTTGACAAAATCGAGTCCTTATTGCAGAAGAATGGTAAAATTGTATAATGAAATTTACTCAGTCGCTTATTTTGACATGCTTTTCAAAACAACTGAACGATGTTGCTAGCATTTGCGTTCTATTTTCATGTATTTTGTCACATTCTTGACAAAATCGAGCAGTTATTGCAGAAGAATGGTAAAATTGTATAACGAAATGGACTCAACCGTTTATTTTGCACGATTTTCAAAAGAATTGAACGTTATTGGTAGCATTTGCGTTCTATTTTCCTGTATTTTGTCACATTCTTGACAAAATCGAGCCGTTATTGCAGAGGAATGGTAAAATTGTATAATGAAATGGACTCAACCGTTTATTTTGGCACGATTTTCAAAAGAATTGAACTTTATTGGTAGCATTTGCGTTCTATTTTAATGTATTTTGTCACATTCTTGACAAAATCGAGACGCTATTGCAGAAGAATGGTAAAATTGTATAATGAAATGGACTCAACCGTTTATTTTGGCACGATTTTCAAAAGAATTGAACGTTATTGGTAGCATTTGCGTTCAATTTTCCTGTATTTTGTCACATTCTTGACAAAATCGAGCCGTTATTGCAGGAGAATGGTAAAATTGTATAATAAAATAGACTCACTCGTTCATTTTGACATGCTTTTCAAAACAACTGAACGATGTTGCTAGCATTTGCGTTGCATTTTCCTTTATTTTGTCACATTTTGACAAAATCGAGTCCTTATTGCAGAAGAATGGAAAAATTGTGTAATGAAATCGACTCAGTCGCATATTTTGGCACGATTCTCAAAAGAATTGAACGCTTTTGGATGCATTTGCGTTCTATTTTTCTGTATTTTGTCACATTCTTAACAAAATCGTGCCGTTATTGCAGAAGAATGGTAAGATTGCATAATGAAATAGACTCACTCGTTCATTTTGACATGCTTTTCAAAACAACTGAACGATGTTGCTAGCATTTGCGTTGCATTTTCCTTTATTTTGTCACATTTTGACATAATCGAGTCGTTATTGCACAGAATGGTAAAATTGTATAATGAAATTGACTCAGTCGCTTATTTTGACATGCTTTTCAAAACAACTGAACAATGTTGCTAGCATTTGCGTTCTATTTTCCTGAATTTTGTCACGTTCATGACAAAATCGAGCCGTTATTGCAGAGGAATGGTAAAATTGTATAATGAAATGGACTCAACCGTTTATTTTGGCACGATTTTCAAAAGAATTGAACGTTATTGGTAGCATTTGCGTTCTATTTTAATGTATTTTGTCACATTCTTGACAAAATCGAGACGCTATTGCAGAAGAATGGTAAAATTGTATAATGAAATGGACTCAAAAGTTTATTTTGGCACGATTTTCAAAAGAATTGAACGTTATTGGTAGCATTTGCGTTCTATTTTCCTGTATTTTGTCACATTCTTGACAAAATCGAGCCGTTATTGCAGAAGAATGGTAAAATTGCATAATGAAATAGACTCACTCGTTCATTTTGACATGCTTTTCAAAACAACTGAACGATGTTGCTAGCATTTGCGTTGCATTTTCCTTTATTTTGTCACATTTTGACAAAATCGAGTCGTTATTGCACAGAATGGTAAAATTGTATAATGCAATTGACTCAGTCGCTTATTTTGACATGCTTTTCAAGACAACTGAACAATGTTGCTAGCATTTGCGTTCTATTTTCCTGAATTTTGTCACGTTCTTGACAAAATCGAGCCGTTATTGCAGAGGAATGGTAAAATTGTATAATGAAATGGACTCAACCGTTTATTTTGGCACGATTTTCAAAAGAATTGAACGTTATTGGTAGCATTTGCGTTCTATTTTAATGTATTTTGTCACATTCTTGACAAAATCGAGACGCTATTGCAGAAGAATGGTAAAATTGTATAATGAAATAGACTCAGTCGCTTATTTTGACATGCTTTTCAAAACAACTGAACGATGTTGCTAGCATTTGCGTTGCATTTTCCTTTATTTTGTCACATTTTGACAAAATCGAGTCCTTATTGCAGAAGAATGGTAAAATTGTATAATGAAATTTACTCAGTCGCTTATATTGACATGCTTTTCAAAACAACTGAACGATGTTGCTAGCATTTGCGTTCTATTTTCCTTTATTTTGTCACATTTTGACAAAATCGTGCCGTTATTGCAGAAGAATGGTAAGATTGCATAATGAAATAGACTCACTCGTTCATTTTGACATGCTATTCAAAACAACTGAACGATGTTGCTAGCATTTGCGTTCTATTTTCCTGTATTCTGTCAAATTCTTGACAAAATCGAGCCGTTATTGCAGAAGAATGGTAAAATTGTATAATGAAATGGACTCAACCGTTTATTTTGGCACGATTTTCAAAAGAATTGAACGTTATTGGTAGCATTTGCGTTCTATTTTCCTGTATTTTGTCACATTTTTGACAAAATCGAGCAGTTATTGCAGAAGAATGGTAAAATTGTATAATGAAATGGACTCAAAAGTTTATTTTGGCACGATTCTCAAAAGAATTGAACGCTTTTGGATGCATTTGCGTTCAATTTTCATGTATTTTGTCACATTCTTGACAAAATCGAGCCGTTATTGCAGAAGAATGGTAAGATTGCATAATGAAATAGACTCACTCGTTCATTTTGACATGCTATTCAAAACAACTGAACGATGTTGCTAGCATTTGCGTTCTATTTTCCTGTATTCTGTCAAATTCTTGACAAAATCGAGCCGTTATTGCAGAAGAATGGTAAAATTGTATAATGAAATGGACTCAACCGTTTATTTTGGCACGATTCTCAAAAGAATTGAACGCTTTTGGATGCATTTGCGTTCAATTTTCATGTATTTTGTCACATTCTTGACAAAATCGAGCCGTTATTGCAGAAGAATGGTAAGATTGCATAATGAAATAGACTCACTCGTTCATTTTGACATGCTATTCAAAACAACTGAACGATGTTGCTAGCATTTGCGTTCTATTTTCCTGTATTCTGTCAAATTCTTGACAAAATTGAGCCGTTGTTGCAGAAGAATGGTAAAATTGTATAATGAAATTGACTCAGTCGCTTATTTTGACATGCTTTTAAAAACAACTGAACGATGTTGCTAGCATTTGCGTTCTATTTTCATGTATTTTGTCACATTCTTGACAAAATCGAGCAGTTATTGCAGAAGAATGGTAAAATTGTATAACGAAATAGACTCAACCGTTTATTTTGCACGATTTTCAAAAGAATTGAACGTTATTGGTAGCATTTGCGTTCTATTTTCCTGTATTTTGTCACATTCTTGACAAAATCGAGCAGTTATTGCAGAAGAATGGTAAAATTGTATAATGAAATGGACTCAAAAGTTTATTTTGGCACGATTCTCAAAAGAATTGAACGCTTTTGGATGCATTTGCGTTCAATTTTCATGTATTTTGTCACATTCTTGACAAAATCGAGCCGTTATTGCAGAAGAATGGTAATATTGCATTATGAAATAGACTCACTCGTTCATTTTGACATGCTTTTCAAAACAACTGAACGATGTTGCTTGCATTTGCGTTGCATTTTCCATATTTTGTCACATTTTGACAAAATCGAGTCGTTATTGCAAAGAATGGTAAAATTGTATAAAGAAATGGACTCAACCGTTTATTTTGGCACGATTTTCAAAAGAATTGAACGTTATTGGTAGCATTTGCGTTCAATTTTCCTGTATTTTGTCACATTCTTGACAAAATCGAGCCGTTATTGCAGAAGAATGGTAAAATTGTATAATAAAATAGACTCACTCCTTCATTTTGACATGCTTTTCAAAACAACTGAACGATGTTGCTAGCATTTGCGTTGCATTTTCCTTTATTTTGTCACATTTTGACAAAATCGAGTCGTTATTGCACAGAATGGTAAAATTGTATAATAAAATTGACTCAGTCGCTTATTTTGACATGCTTTTCAAAACAACTGAACAATGTTGCTAGCATTTGCGTTCTATTTTCCTGAATTTTGTCACGTTCATGACAAAATCGAGCCGTTATTGCAGAGGAATGGTAAAATTGTATAATGAAATTTACTCAGTCGCTTATTTTGACATGCTTTTCAAAACAACTGAACGATGTTGCTAGCATTTGCGTTCTATTTTCCTTTATTTTGTCACATTTTGACAAATTCGTGCCGTTATTGCAGAAGAATGGTAATATTGCATAATGAAATAGACTCACTCGTTCATTTTGACATGCTACTCAAAACAACTGAACGATGTTGCTAGCATTTGCGTTCTATTTTCCTGTATTCTGTCAAATTCTTGACAAAATCGAGCCGTTATTGCAGAAGAATGGTAAAATTGTATAATGAAATGGACTCAACCGTTTATTTTGGCACGATTTTCAAAAGAATTGAACGTTATTGGTAGCATTTGCGTTCTATTTTCCTGTATTTTGTCACATTTTTGACAAAATCGAGCAGTTATTGCAGAAGAATGGTAAAATTGTATAATGAAATGGACTCAAAAGTTTATTTTGGCACGATTCTCAAAAGAATTGAACGCTTTTGGATGCATTTGCGTTCATTTTTCATGTATTTTGTCACATTCTTGACAAAATCGAGCCGTTATTGCAGAAGAATGGTAAAATTGTATAATGAAATTGACTCAGTCGCTTATTTTGACATGCTTTTCAAGATAACTGAACAATGTTGCTAGCATTTGCGTTCTATTTTCCTGAATTTTGTCACGTTCTTGACAAAATCGAGCCGTGATTGCAAAGAATGGTAAAATTGTATAATGAAACCGACTCAGTCGCTTATTTTGACATGCTTTTCAAAACAACTGAACGATGTTGCTAGCATTTGCGTACTATTTTCCTGTATTTTGTCACATTCTTGACAAAATCGAGTCGTTATTGCAGAAGAATGGTATAATTGTATAATGAAATGGATCAACCGTTTATTTTGCACGATTTTCAAAAGAATTAATTAATTATTGGTATCATTTGCGTTCTATTTCCTTGTATTTTGTCACATTCTTAACAAAATCGTGCCGTTATTGCAGAAGAATGGTAAAATTGTTTAATAAAATAGACTCAGCCGTTTATTTTGACACGCTTTTCAATACATCTGAACGATTTTACTAGCATTTGCCTTGAATTTTCCTGTATTTTGTCACATTTTTGACAGAATCGAGTCGTTATTGCAGAAGAATGGTAAAATTGTATAATAGAATGGACTCAGTCATTTATTTTGAAACGATTTTCAATACAACTGAACGATTTTGCTAGCGTTTGCGTAGCATTTTCCTTTATTTTGTCACATTTTGACAAAATAGAGTCGTTATTGCAGAAGAATGGTAAAATTGTATAATGAAATGGATCAACCGTTTATTTTGCACGATTCTCAAAAGAATTAATTAATTGTTGGTAGCATTTGCGTTCTATTTCCTTGTATTTTGTCACATTCTTAACAAAATCGTGCCGTTATTGCAGAAGAATGGTAAAATTGTTTAATAAAATAGACTCAGCCGTTTATTTTGACAGGCTTTCAATACATCTGAACAATATTACTAGCATTTGCCTTGAATTTTCCTGTATTTTGTCACATTCTTGACAAAATCGAGTCGTTATTGCATAGAATGGTAAAATTGTATAATGAAATTGACTCAGTCGCTTATTTTGACATGCTTTTCAAAACAACTGAACGATGCTGCTAGCATTAGCGTTCTATTTTCCTGATTTTTGCCACATTCTTGACAAAATCGAGCCGTGATTGCAAGGAATGGTAAAATTGTATAATGAAATTGACTCAGTCGCTTATTTTGACATGCTTTTCAAAACAACTGAACGATGCTGCTAGCATTTGCGTTCTATTTTCCTTCATATTGTTACATTTTGACAAAATCGAGTCGTTATTACAGAGGAATGGTAAAATTGTTTAATAAAATAGACTCAGCCGTTAATTTTGACAGGCTTTCAATACATCTGAACGATATTACTAGCATTTGCCTTGAATTTTCCTGTATTTTGTCACATTTTTGACAAAATCGAGCCGTGATTGCAAAGAATGGTAAAATTGTATAATGAAACCGACTCAGTCGCTTATTTTGACATGCTTTTCAAAACAACTGAACGATGTTGCTAGCATTTGCGTACTATTTTCCTGTATTTTGTCACATTCTTGACAAAATCGAGCAGTTATTGCAGAAGAATGGTAAAATTGTATAACGAAATGGACTCAACCGTTTATTTTGCACGATTTTCAAAAGAATTGAACGTTACTGGTAGCATTTGCGTTCTATATTCCTGTATTTTGTCACATTCTTGACAAAATCGAGCCGTTATTGCAGAAGAATGGTAAAACTGCATTATGAAACAGACTCACTCGTTCATTTTGACATACCTTTCAAAACAACTGAACGATGTTGCTAGCATTTGCGTTCTATTTTCTTGTATTTTGTCACATTCTTAACAAAATCGTGCAGTTATTGCAGAAGAATGGTAAAATTATATAATAAAATAGACTCAGCCGTTTATTTTGACACGCTTTCAATACAACTGAACGATTTTGCTAGCATTTGCGTTCTATTTTTCTGTATTTTGTCAGATTCTTAACAAAATCGTGCCGTTATTGCAGAAGAATGGTAAAATTGTATAATAAAATAGACTCAGCCGTTTATTTTAACTGCTTTCAATACATCTGAACGATATTACTAGCATTTGCCTTGAATTTTCCTGTACTTTGTCACATTTTTGACAAAATCGAGTCGTTATTGCAGAAGAATGGTAAAATTGTATAATAAAATGGAGTCAGTCATTCATTCTGACACGCTTTTCAATACAACTGAACGATTCTGCTAGCGTTTGCCTTGAATTTTCCTGTATTTTGTCACATTCTTAACAAAATCGTGCCGTTATTGCAAAAGAATGGTAAGATTGTATAATAAAATAGACTCAGCCGTTTATTTTGACACGCTTTTCAATACATCTGAACGATTTTACTAGCATTTGCCTTGAATTTTCCTGTATTTTGTCACATTTTTGACAGAATCGAGTCGTTATTGCAGAAGAATGGTAAAATTGTATAATAGAATGGACTCAGTCATTCATTCTGACACGCTTTTCAATACAACTGAACGTTATTGGTAGCATTTGCGTTCTATTTTCATGTATTTTGTCACATTCTTGACAAAATCGAGCAGTTATTGCAGAAGAGTGGTAAAATTGTATAATGAAATTGACTCAGTCGCTTATTTTGACATGCTTATCAAAACAACTGAACTATGTTGCTAGCATTTGCGTTCTATTTTCCTGTATTTTGTCACATTCTTGACAAAATCGAGCCGTTATTGCAGAAGAATGGTAAAATTGTATAATGAAATGGACTCAACCGTTTATTTTGCACGATTTTCAAAAGAATTGAACGTTATTGGTAGCATTTGCGTTCTATTTTCCTGTATTTTGTCACATTCTTGGCACAATCGAGCCGTTATTGCAGAAGGATGGTAAAATTGCATTATGAAATAGACCCACTCGTTCATTTTGACATACCTTTCAAAACAACTGAACGATGCTGCTAGCATTAGCGTTCTATTTTCCTGTATTTTGTCACATTCTTAACAAAATCGTGGCGTTATTGCAGAGGAATGGTAAAATTGTTTAATAAAATAGACTCAGCCGTTTATTTTGACAGGCTTTCAATACATCTGAACGATATTACTAGCATTTGCCTTGAATTTTCCTGTATTTTGTCACATTTTTGACAAAATCGAGCCGTGATTGCAAAGAATGGTAAAATTGTATAATGAAACCGACTCAGTCGCTTATTTTGACATGCTTTTCAAAACAACTGAACGATGTTGCTAGCATTTGCGTACTATTTTCCTGTATTTTGTCACATTCTTGACAAAATCGAGCAGTTATTGCAGAAGAATGGTAAAAATTGTATAACGAAATGGACTCAACCGTTTATTTTGCACGATTTTCAAAAGAATTGAACGTTATTGGTAGCATTTGCGTTCTATATTCCTGTATTTTGTCACATTCTTGACAAAATCGAGCCGTTATTGCAGAAGAATGGTAAAACTGCATTATGAAACAGACTCACTCGTTCATTTTGACATACCTTTCAAAACAACTGAACGATGTTGCTAGCATTTGCGTTCTATTTTCTTGTATTTTGTCACATTCTTAACAAAATCGTGCAGTTATTGCAGAAGAATGGTAAAATTATATAATAAAATAGACTCAGCCGTTTATTTTGACACGCTTTCAATACAACTGAACGATTTTGCTAGCATTTGCGTTCTATTTTTCTGTATTTTGTCAGATTCTTAACAAAATCGTGCCGTTATTGCAGAAGAATGGTAAAATTGTATAATAAAATAGACTCAGCCGTTTATTTTAACTGCTTTCAATACATCTGAACGATATTACTAGCATTTGCCTTGAATTTTCCTGTACTTTGTCACATTTTTGACAAAATCGAGTCGTTATTGCAGAAGAATGGTAAAATTGTATAATAAAATGGAGTCAGTCATTCATTCTGACACGCTTTTCAAAACAACTGAACGATACTGCTAGCGTTTGCCTTGAATTTTCCTGTATTTTGTCACATTCTTAACAAAATCGTGCCGTTATTGCAGAAGAATGGTAAGATTGTATAATAAAATAGACTCAGCCGTTTATTTTGACACGCTTTTCAATACATCTGAACGATTTTACTAGCATTTGCCTTGAATTTTCCTGTATTTTGTCACATTTTTGACAGAATCGAGTCGTTATTGCAGAAGAATGGTAAAATTGTATAATAGAATGGACTCAGTCATTCATTCTGACACGCTTTTCAATACAACTGAACGTTATTGGTAGCATTTGCGTTCTATTTTCATGTATTTTGTCACATTCTTGACAAAATCGAGCAGTTATTGCAGAAGAATGGTAAAATTGTATAACGAAATGGACTCAACCGTTTATTTTGCACGATTTTCAAAAGAATTGAACGTTACTGGTAGCATTTGCGTTCTATATTCCTGTATTTTGTCACATTCTTGACAAAATCGAGCCGTTATTGCAGAAGAATGGTAAAACTGCATTATGAAACAGACTCACTCGTTCATTTTGACATACCTTTCAAAACAACTGAACGATGTTGCTAGCATTTGCGTTCTATTTTCTTGTATTTTGTCACATTCTTAACAAAATCGTGCAGTTATTGCAGAAGAATGGTAAAATTATATAATAAAATAGACTCAGCCGTTTATTTTGACACGCTTTCAATACAACTGAACGATTTTGCTAGCATTTGCGTTCTATTTTTCTGTATTTTGTCAGATTCTTAACAAAATCGTGCCGTTATTGCAGAAGAATGGTAAAATTGTATAATAAAATAGACTCAGCCGTTTATTTTAACTGCTTTCAATACATCTGAACGATATTACTAGCATTTGCCTTGAATTTTCCTGTACTTTGTCACATTTTTGACAAAATCGAGTCGTTATTGCAGAAGAATGGTAAAATTGTATAATAAAATGGAGTCAGTCATTCATTCTGACACGCTTTTCAATACAACTGAACGATTCTGCTAGCGTTTGCCTTGAATTTTCCTGTATTTTGTCACATTCTTAACAAAATCGTGCCGTTATTGCAAAAGAATGGTAAGATTGTATAATAAAATAGACTCAGCCGTTTATTTTGACACGCTTTTCAATACATCTGAACGATTTTACTAGCATTTGCCTTGAATTTTCCTGTATTTTGTCACATTTTTGACAGAATCGAGTCGTTATTGCAGAAGAATGGTAAAATTGTATAATAGAATGGACTCAGTCATTCATTCTGACACGCTTTTCAATACAACTGAACGTTATTGGTAGCATTTGCGTTCTATTTTCATGTATTTTGTCACATTCTTGACAAAATCGAGCAGTTATTGCAGAAGAGTGGTAAAATTGTATAATGAAATTGACTCAGTCGCTTATTTTGACATGCTTATCAAAACAACTGAACTATGTTGCTAGCATTTGCGTTCTATTTTCCTGTATTTTGTCACATTCTTGACAAAATCGAGCCGTTATTGCAGAAGAATGGTAAAATTGTATAATGAAATGGACTCAACCGTTTATTTTGCACGATTTTCAAAAGAATTGAACGTTATTGGTAGCATTTGCGTTCTATTTTCCTGTATTTTGTCACATTCTTGGCACAATCGAGCCGTTATTGCAGAAGGATGGTAAAATTGCATTATGAAATAGACCCACTCGTTCATTTTGACATACCTTTCAAAACAACTGAACGATGCTGCTAGCATTAGCGTTCTATTTTCCTGTATTTTGTCACATTCTTAACAAAATCGTGGCGTTATTGCAGAGGAATGGTAAAATTGTTTAATAAAATAGACTCAGCCGTTTATTTTGACAGGCTTTCAATACATCTGAACGATATTACTAGCATTTGCCTTGAATTTTCCTGTATTTTGTCACATTTTTGACAAAATCGAGCCGTGATTGCAAAGAATGGTAAAATTGTATAATGAAACCGACTCAGTCGCTTATTTTGACATGCTTTTCAAAACAACTGAACGATGTTGCTAGCATTTGCGTACTATTTTCCTGTATTTTGTCACATTCTTGACAAAATCGAGCAGTTATTGCAGAAGAATGGTAAAAATTGTATAACGAAATGGACTCAACCGTTTATTTTGCACGATTTTCAAAAGAATTGAACGTTATTGGTAGCATTTGCGTTCTATATTCCTGTATTTTGTCACATTCTTGACAAAATCGAGCCGTTATTGCAGAAGAATGGTAAAACTGCATTATGAAACAGACTCACTCGTTCATTTTGACATACCTTTCAAAACAACTGAACGATGTTGCTAGCATTTGCGTTCTATTTTCTTGTATTTTGTCACATTCTTAACAAAATCGTGCAGTTATTGCAGAAGAATGGTAAAATTATATAATAAAATAGACTCAGCCGTTTATTTTGACACGCTTTCAATACAACTGAACGATTTTGCTAGCATTTGCGTTCTATTTTTCTGTATTTTGTCAGATTCTTAACAAAATCGTGCCGTTATTGCAGAAGAATGGTAAAATTGTATAATAAAATAGACTCAGCCGTTTATTTTAACTGCTTTCAATACATCTGAACGATATTACTAGCATTTGCCTTGAATTTTCCTGTACTTTGTCACATTTTTGACAAAATCGAGTCGTTATTGCAGAAGAATGGTAAAATTGTATAATAAAATGGAGTCAGTCATTCATTCTGACACGCTTTTCAAAACAACTGAACGATACTGCTAGCGTTTGCCTTGAATTTTCCTGTATTTTGTCACATTCTTAACAAAATCGTGCCGTTATTGCAGAAGAATGGTAAGATTGTATAATAAAATAGACTCAGCCGTTTATTTTGACACGCTTTTCAATACATCTGAACGATTTTACTAGCATTTGCCTTGAATTTTCCTGTATTTTGTCACATTTTTGACAGAATCGAGTCGTTATTGCAGAAGAATGGTAAAATTGTATAATAGAATGGACTCAGTCATTCATTCTGACACGCTTTTCAATACAACTGAACGTTATTGGTAGCATTTGCGTTCTATTTTCATGTATTTTGTCACATTCTTGACAAAATCGAGCAGTTATTGCAGAAGAATGGTAAAATTGTATAACGAAATGGACTCAACCGTTTATTTTGCACGATTTTCAAAAGAATTGAACGTTATTGGTAGCATTTGCGTTCTATTTTCCTGTATTTTGTCACATTCTTGACAAAATCGAGCCGTTATTGCAGAAGGATGGTAAAATTGCATTATGAAATAGGCCCACTCGTTCATTTTGATATACCTTTCAAAACAACTGAACGATGCTGCTAGCATTTGCGTTCTATTTTCCTGTATTTTGTCTCATTCTTGACAAAATCGAGCCGTTATTGCAGAAGGATGGTAAAATTGCATTATGAAATAGACCCACTCGTTCATTTTGACATACCTTTCAAAACAACTGAACGATGCTGCTAGCATTAGCGTTCTATTTTCCTGTATTTTGTCACATTCTTAACAAAATCGTGCCGTTATTGCAGAGGAATGGTAAAATTGTTTAATAAAATAGACTCAGCCGTTTATTTTGACAGGCTTGCAATACATCTGAACGATATTACTAGCATTTGCCTTGAATTTTCCTGTATTTTGTCACATTCTTGACAAAATCTAGCCGTTATTGCAGAAGAATGGTAAAATTGTATAATGAAATGGATCAACCGTTTATTTTGCACGATTTTCAAAAGAATTAAACGTTATTGGTAGCATTTGCGTTCTATTTCCTTGTATTTTGTCACATTCTTAACAAAATCGTGCCGTTATTGCAGAAGAATGGTAAAATTGTATAATAAAATAGACTCAGCCATTTATTTTGAAACGATTTTCAATACAACTGAACGATTTTGCTAGCGTTTGCGTAGCATTTTCCTTTATTTTGTCACATTTTGACAAAATCGAGTCGTTATTGCAGAAGAATGGTAAAATTGTATAATGAAATGGACTCAACCGTTTATTTTGCACGATTTTCAAAAGAATTGAACGTTATTGGTAGCATTTGCGTTCTATTTCCTTGTATTTTGTCACATTCTTAACAAAATCGTGCCGTTATTGCAGAAGAATGGTAAAATTGTTTAATAAAATAGACTCAGCCGTTTATTTTGACAGGCTTTCAATACATCTGAACGATATTACTAGCATTTGCCTTGACTTTTCCTGTATTTTGTCACATTCTTGACAAAATCGAGTCGTTATTGCATAGAATGGTAAAATTGTATAATGAAACTGACTCAGTCGCTTATTTTGACATGCTTTTCAAAACAACTGAACGATGTTGCTAGTGTTTGCGTTCTATTTTCCTGTATTTTGTCACATTCTTGACAAAATCGAGCCGTTATTGTAGAAGGATAAAATTGGATAACGAAATGGACTCAACCGTTTATTTTGGCACGATTCTCAAAAGAATTGAACGCTTTTGGATGCATTTGCGTTCTATTTTTCTGTATTTTGTCACATTCTTGACAAAATCGTGCCGTAATTGCAGAAGAATGGTAAGATTGTATAATAAAATAGACTCAGCCGTTTATTTTGACACGCTTTTCAATACATCTGAACGATATTACTAGCATTTGCCTTGACTTTTCGTGTACTTTGTCACATTTTTTACAAAATCGGGTCGTTATTGCAGAAGAATGGTAAAATTGTATAATGAAATGGACTCAGTCATTCATTCTGACACGCTTTTCAATACAACTGAACGATATTGCTAGCTGCGTAGCATTTTCCTTTATTTTGTCACATTTTGACAAAATCGAGTCGCCATTGTAGAAGAAGGATAAAATTGTATAACGAAATGGACTCAACCGTTTATTTTGACATACCTTTCAAAACAACTGAACGATGTTGCTAGCATTAGCGTTCTATTTTCCTGAATTTTGCCACATTCTTGACAAAATCGAGTCGCCATTGTAGAAGAAGGATAAAATTGTATAACGAAATGGACTCAACCGTTTATTTTGACATACCTTTCAAAACAACTGAACGATGTTGCTAGCATTAGCGTTCTATTTTCCTGAATTTTGCCACATTCTTGACAAAATCCAGCCGTGATTGCAAAGAATGGTAAAATTGTATAATGAAATTGACTCAGTCGCTTATTTTGACATGCTTTTCAAAACAACTGAACGATGCTGCTAGCTTTAGCGTTCTATTTTCCTGATTTTTGCCACATCCTTGACAAAATCGAGCCGTGATTGCAAAGAATGGTAAAATTGTATAATGAAATTGACTCAGTCGCTTATTTTGACATGCTTTTCAAAACAACTGAACGATGCTGCTAGCATTTGCGTTCTATTTTCCTGTATTTTGTAACATTCTTGACAAAATCGAGACGCTATTGCAGAAGAATGGTAAAATTGTATAATGAAATAGACTCAGTCGCTTATTTTGACATGCTTTTCAAAACAACTGAACGATGTTGCTAGCATTTGCGTTGCATTTTCCTTTATTTTGTCACATTTTGACAAAATCGAGTCCTTATTGCAGAAGAATGGTAAAATTGTATCATGAAATTTACTCAGTCGCTTATTTTGACATGCTTTTCAAAACAACTGAACGATGTTGCTAGCATTTGCGTTCTATTTTCCTTTATTTTGTCACATTTTGACAAACTCGTGCCGTTATTGCAGAAGAATGGTAAGATTGCATAATGAAATAGACTCACTCGTTCATTTTGACATGCTATTCAAAACAACTGAACGATGTTGCTAGCATTTGCGTTCTATTTTCCTGTATTCTGTCAAATTCTTGACAAAATCGAGCCGTTATTGCAGAAGAATGGTAAAATTGTATAATGAAATGGACTCAACCGTTTATTTTGGCACGATTTTCAAAAGAATTGAACGTTATTGGTAGCATTTGCGTTCTATTTTCCTGTATTTTGTCACATTTTTGACAAAATCGAGCAGTTATTGTAGAAGAATGGTAAAATTGTATAATGAAATGGACTCAAAAGTTTATTTTGGCACGATTCTCAAAAGAATTGAACGCTTTTGGATGCATTTGCGTTCAATTTTCATGTATTTTGTCACATTCTTGACAAAATCGAGCCGTTATTGCAGAAGAATGGTAAGATTGCATAATGAAATAGACTCACTCGTTCATTTTGACATGCTATTCAAAACAACTGAACGATGTTGCTAGCATTTGCGTTCTATTTTCCTGTATTCTGTCAAATTCTTGACAAAATCGAGCCGTTATTGCAGAAGAATGGTAAAATTGTATAATGAAATGGACTCAACCGTTTATTTTGGCACGATTCTCAAAAGAATTGAACGCTTTTGGATGCATTTGCGTTCAATTTTCATGTATTTTGTCACATTCTTGACAAAATCGAGCCGTTATTGCAGAAGAATGGTAAGATTGCATAATGAAATAGACTCACTCGTTCATTTTGACATGCTATTCAAAACAACTGAACGATGTTGCTAGCATTTGCGTTCTATTTTCCTGTATTCTGTCAAATTCTTGACAAAATTGAGCCGTTGTTGCAGAAGAATGGTAAAATTGTATAATGAAATTGACTCAGTCGCTTATTTTGACATGCTTTTAAAAACAACTGAACGATGTTGCTAGCATTTGCGTTCTATTTTCATGTATTTTGTCACATTCTTGACAAAATCGAGCAGTTATTGCAGAAGAATGGTAAAATTGTATAACGAAATAGACTCAACCGTTTATTTTGCACGATTTTCAAAAGAATTGAACGTTATTGGTAGCATTTGCGTTCTATTTTCCTGTATTTTGTCACATTCTTGACAAAATCGAGCCGTTATTGCAGAAGAATGGTAAAACTGCATTATGAAACAGACTCACTCGTTCATTTTGACATACCTTTCAAAACAACTGAACGATGTTGCTAGCATTTGCGTTCTATTTTCTTGTATTTTGTCACATTCTTAACAAAATCGTGCAGTTATTGCAGAAGAATGGTAAAATTATATAATAAAATAGACTCAGCCGTTTATTTTGACACGCTTTCAATACAACTGAACGATTTTGCTAGCATTTGCGTTCTATTTTTCTGTATTTTGTCAGATTCTTAACAAAATCGTGCCGTTATTGCAGAAGAATGGTAAAATTGTATAATAAAATAGACTCAGCCGTTTATTTTAACTGCTTTCAATACATCTGAACGATATTACTAGCATTTGCCTTGAATTTTCCTGTACTTTGTCACATTTTTGACAAAATCGAGTCGTTATTGCAGAAGAATGGTAAAATTGTATAATAAAATGGAGTCAGTCATTCATTCTGACACGCTTTTCAAAACAACTGAACGATACTGCTAGCGTTTGCCTTGAATTTTCCTGTATTTTGTCACATTCTTAACAAAATCGTGCCGTTATTGCAGAAGAATGGTAAGATTGTATAATAAAATAGACTCAGCCGTTTATTTTGACACGCTTTTCAATACATCTGAACGATTTTACTAGCATTTGCCTTGAATTTTCCTGTATTTTGTCACATTTTTGACAGAATCGAGTCGTTATTGCAGAAGAATGGTAAAATTGTATAATAGAATGGACTCAGTCATTCATTCTGACACGCTTTTCAATACAACTGAACGTTATTGGTAGCATTTGCGTTCTATTTTCATGTATTTTGTCACATTCTTGACAAAATCGAGCAGTTATTGCAGAAGAATGGTAAAATTGTATAACGAAATGGACTCAACCGTTTATTTTGCACGATTTTCAAAAGAATTGAACGTTATTGGTAGCATTTGCGTTCTATTTTCCTGTATTTTGTCACATTCTTGACAAAATCGAGCCGTTATTGCAGAAGGATGGTAAAATTGCATTATGAAATAGGCCCACTCGTTCATTTTGATATACCTTTCAAAACAACTGAACGATGCTGCTAGCATTTGCGTTCTATTTTCCTGTATTTTGTCTCATTCTTGACAAAATCGAGCCGTTATTGCAGAAGGATGGTAAAATTGCATTATGAAATAGACCCACTCGTTCATTTTGACATACCTTTCAAAACAACTGAACGATGCTGCTAGCATTAGCGTTCTATTTTCCTGTATTTTGTCACATTCTTAACAAAATCGTGCCGTTATTGCAGAGGAATGGTAAAATTGTTTAATAAAATAGACTCAGCCGTTTATTTTGACAGGCTTGCAATACATCTGAACGATATTACTAGCATTTGCCTTGAATTTTCCTGTATTTTGTCACATTCTTGACAAAATCTAGCCGTTATTGCAGAAGAATGGTAAAATTGTATAATGAAATGGATCAACCGTTTATTTTGCACGATTTTCAAAAGAATTAAACGTTATTGGTAGCATTTGCGTTCTATTTCCTTGTATTTTGTCACATTCTTAACAAAATCGTGCCGTTATTGCAGAAGAATGGTAAAATTGTATAATAAAATAGACTCAGCCATTTATTTTGAAACGATTTTCAATACAACTGAACGATTTTGCTAGCGTTTGCGTAGCATTTTCCTTTATTTTGTCACATTTTGACAAAATCGAGTCGTTATTGCAGAAGAATGGTAAAATTGTATAATGAAATGGACTCAACCGTTTATTTTGCACGATTTTCAAAAGAATTGAACGTTATTGGTAGCATTTGCGTTCTATTTCCTTGTATTTTGTCACATTCTTAACAAAATCGTGCCGTTATTGCAGAAGAATGGTAAAATTGTTTAATAAAATAGACTCAGCCGTTTATTTTGACAGGCTTTCAATACATCTGAACGATATTACTAGCATTTGCCTTGACTTTTCCTGTATTTTGTCACATTCTTGACAAAATCGAGTCGTTATTGCATAGAATGGTAAAATTGTATAATGAAACTGACTCAGTCGCTTATTTTGACATGCTTTTCAAAACAACTGAACGATGTTGCTAGTGTTTGCGTTCTATTTTCCTGTATTTTGTCACATTCTTGACAAAATCGAGCCGTTATTGTAGAAGGATAAAATTGGATAACGAAATGGACTCAACCGTTTATTTTGGCACGATTCTCAAAAGAATTGAACGCTTTTGGATGCATTTGCGTTCTATTTTTCTGTATTTTGTCACATTCTTGACAAAATCGTGCCGTAATTGCAGAAGAATGGTAAGATTGTATAATAAAATAGACTCAGCCGTTTATTTTGACACGCTTTTCAATACATCTGAACGATATTACTAGCATTTGCCTTGACTTTTCGTGTACTTTGTCACATTTTTTACAAAATCGGGTCGTTATTGCAGAAGAATGGTAAAATTGTATAATGAAATGGACTCAGTCATTCATTCTGACACGCTTTTCAATACAACTGAACGATATTGCTAGCTGCGTAGCATTTTCCTTTATTTTGTCACATTTTGACAAAATCGAGTCGCCATTGTAGAAGAAGGATAAAATTGTATAACGAAATGGACTCAACCGTTTATTTTGACATACCTTTCAAAACAACTGAACGATGTTGCTAGCATTAGCGTTCTATTTTCCTGAATTTTGCCACATTCTTGACAAAATCGAGTCGCCATTGTAGAAGAAGGATAAAATTGTATAACGAAATGGACTCAACCGTTTATTTTGACATACCTTTCAAAACAACTGAACGATGTTGCTAGCATTAGCGTTCTATTTTCCTGAATTTTGCCACATTCTTGACAAAATCCAGCCGTGATTGCAAAGAATGGTAAAATTGTATAATGAAATTGACTCAGTCGCTTATTTTGACATGCTTTTCAAAACAACTGAACGATGCTGCTAGCTTTAGCGTTCTATTTTCCTGATTTTTGCCACATCCTTGACAAAATCGAGCCGTGATTGCAAAGAATGGTAAAATTGTATAATGAAATTGACTCAGTCGCTTATTTTGACATGCTTTTCAAAACAACTGAACGATGCTGCTAGCATTTGCGTTCTATTTTCCTGTATTTTGTAACATTCTTGACAAAATCGAGACGCTATTGCAGAAGAATGGTAAAATTGTATAATGAAATAGACTCAGTCGCTTATTTTGACATGCTTTTCAAAACAACTGAACGATGTTGCTAGCATTTGCGTTGCATTTTCCTTTATTTTGTCACATTTTGACAAAATCGAGTCCTTATTGCAGAAGAATGGTAAAATTGTATCATGAAATTTACTCAGTCGCTTATTTTGACATGCTTTTCAAAACAACTGAACGATGTTGCTAGCATTTGCGTTCTATTTTCCTTTATTTTGTCACATTTTGACAAACTCGTGCCGTTATTGCAGAAGAATGGTAAGATTGCATAATGAAATAGACTCACTCGTTCATTTTGACATGCTATTCAAAACAACTGAACGATGTTGCTAGCATTTGCGTTCTATTTTCCTGTATTCTGTCAAATTCTTGACAAAATCGAGCCGTTATTGCAGAAGAATGGTAAAATTGTATAATGAAATGGACTCAACCGTTTATTTTGGCACGATTTTCAAAAGAATTGAACGTTATTGGTAGCATTTGCGTTCTATTTTCCTGTATTTTGTCACATTTTTGACAAAATCGAGCAGTTATTGTAGAAGAATGGTAAAATTGTATAATGAAATGGACTCAAAAGTTTATTTTGGCACGATTCTCAAAAGAATTGAACGCTTTTGGATGCATTTGCGTTCAATTTTCATGTATTTTGTCACATTCTTGACAAAATCGAGCCGTTATTGCAGAAGAATGGTAAGATTGCATAATGAAATAGACTCACTCGTTCATTTTGACATGCTATTCAAAACAACTGAACGATGTTGCTAGCATTTGCGTTCTATTTTCCTGTATTCTGTCAAATTCTTGACAAAATCGAGCCGTTATTGCAGAAGAATGGTAAAATTGTATAATGAAATGGACTCAACCGTTTATTTTGGCACGATTCTCAAAAGAATTGAACGCTTTTGGATGCATTTGCGTTCAATTTTCATGTATTTTGTCACATTCTTGACAAAATCGAGCCGTTATTGCAGAAGAATGGTAAGATTGCATAATGAAATAGACTCACTCGTTCATTTTGACATGCTATTCAAAACAACTGAACGATGTTGCTAGCATTTGCGTTCTATTTTCCTGTATTCTGTCAAATTCTTGACAAAATTGAGCCGTTGTTGCAGAAGAATGGTAAAATTGTATAATGAAATTGACTCAGTCGCTTATTTTGACATGCTTTTAAAAACAACTGAACGATGTTGCTAGCATTTGCGTTCTATTTTCATGTATTTTGTCACATTCTTGACAAAATCGAGCAGTTATTGCAGAAGAATGGTAAAATTGTATAACGAAATAGACTCAACCGTTTATTTTGCACGATTTTCAAAAGAATTGAACGTTATTGGTAGCATTTGCGTTCTATTTTCCTGTATTTTGTCACATTCTTGACAAAATCGAGCAGTTATTGCAGAAGAATGGTAAAATTGTATAATGAAATGGACTCAAAAGTTTATTTTGGCACGATTCTCAAAAGAATTGAACGCTTTTGGATGCATTTGCGTTCAATTTTCCTGTATTTTGTCACATTCTTGACAAAATCGAGCCGTTATTGCAGAAGAATGGTAATATTGCATTATGAAATAGACTCACTCGTTCATTTTGACATGCTTTTCAAAACAACTGAACGATGTTGCTTGCATTTGCGTTGCATTTTCCATATTTTGTCACATTTTGACAAAATCGAGTCGTTATTGCAAAGAATGGTAAAATTGTATAAAGAAATGGACTCAACCGTTTATTTTGGCACGATTCTCAAAAGAATTGAACGCTTTTGGATGCATTTGCGTTCAATTTTCATGTATTTTGTCACATTCTTGACAAAATCGAGCCGTTATTGCAGAAGAATGGTAAGATTGCATAATGAAATAGACTCACTCGTTCATTTTGACATGCTATTCAAAACAACTGAACGATGTTGCTAGCATTTGCGTTCTATTTTCCTGTATTCTGTCAAATTCTTGACAAAATTGAGCCGTTGTTGCAGAAGAATGGTAAAATTGTATAATGAAATTGACTCAGTCGCTTATTTTGACATGCTTTTAAAAACAACTGAACGATGTTGCTAGCATTTGCGTTCTATTTTCATGTATTTTGTCACATTCTTGACAAAATCGAGCAGTTATTGCAGAAGAATGGTAAAATTGTATAACGAAATAGACTCAACCGTTTATTTTGCACGATTTTCAAAAGAATTGAACGTTATTGGTAGCATTTGCGTTCTATTTTCCTGTATTTTGTCACATTCTTGACAAAATCGAGCAGTTATTGCAGAAGAATGGTAAAATTGTATAATGAAATGGACTCAAAAGTTTATTTTGGCACGATTCTCAAAAGAATTGAACGCTTTTGGATGCATTTGCGTTCAATTTTCATGTATTTTGTCACATTCTTGACAAAATCGAGCCGTTATTGCAGAAGAATGGTAATATTGCATTATGAAATAGACTCACTCGTTCATTTTGACATGCTTTTCAAAACAACTGAACGATGTTGCTTGCATTTGCGTTGCATTTTCCATATTTTGTCACATTTTGACAAAATCGAGTCGTTATTGCAAAGAATGGTAAAATTGTATAAAGAAATGGACTCAACCGTTTATTTTGGCACGATTTTCAAAAGAATTGAACGTTATTGGTAGCATTTGCGTTCAATTTTCCTGTATTTTGTCACATTCTTGACAAAATCGAGCCGTTATTGCAGAAGAATGGTAAAATTGTATAATAAAATAGACTCACTCCTTCATTTTGACATGCTTTTCAAAACAACTGAACGATGTTGCTAGCATTTGCGTTGCATTTTCCTTTATTTTGTCACATTTTGACAAAATCGAGTCGTTATTGCACAGAATGGTAAAATTGTATAATAAAATTGACTCAGTCGCTTATTTTGACATGCTTTTCAAAACAACTGAACAATGTTGCAAGCATTTGCGTTCTATTTTCCTGAATTTTGTCACGTTCATGACAAAATCGAGCCGTTATTGCAGAGGAATGGTAAAATTGTATAATGAAATTTACTCAGTCGCTTATTTTGACATGCTTTTCAAAACAACTGAACGATGTTGCTAGCATTTGCGTTCTATTTTCCTTTATTTTGTCACATTTTGACAAATTCGTGCCGTTATTGCAGAAGAATGGTAAGATTGCATAATGAAATAGACTCACTCGTTCATTTTGACATGCTATTCAAAACAACTGAACGATGTTGCTAGCATTTGCGTTCTATTTTCCTGTATTCTGTCAAATTCTTGACAAAATCGAGCCGTTATTGCAGAAGAATGGTAAAATTGTATAATGAAATGGACTCAACCGTTTATTTTGGCACGATTTTCAAAAGAATTGAACGTTATTGGTAGCATTTGCGTTCTATTTTCCTGTATTTTGTCACATTTTTGACAAAATCGAGCAGTTATTGCAGAAGAATGGTAAAATTGTATAATGAAATGGACTCAAAAGTTTATTTTGGCACGATTCTCAAAAGAATTGAACGCTTTTGGATGCATTTGCGTTCATTTTTCATGTATTTTGTCACATTCTTGACAAAATCGAGCCGTTATTGCAGAAGAATGGTAAGATTGCATAATGAAATAGACTCACTCGTTCATTTTGACATGCTATTCAAAACAACTGAACGATGTTGCTAGCATTTGCGTTGCATTTTCCTTTATTTTGTCACATTTTGACAAAATCGAGTCGTTATTGCACAGAATGGTAAAATTGTATAATGAAATTGACTCAGTCGCTTATTTTGACATGCTTTTCAAGACAACTGAACAATGTTGCTAGCATTTGCGTTCTATTTTCCTGAATTTAGTCACGTTCTTGACAAAATCGAGCCGTTATTGCAGAGGAATGGTAAAATTGTATAATGAAATGGACTCAACCGTTTATTTTGGCACGATTTTCTAAAGAATTGAACGTTATTGGTAGCATTTGCGTTCTATTTTAATGTATTTTGTCACATTCTTGACAAAATCGAGACGCTATTGCAGAAGAATGGTAAAATTGTATAATGAAATAGACTCAGTCGCTTATTTTGACATGCTTTTCAAAACAACTGAACGATGTTGCTAGCATTTGCGTTGCATTTTCCTTTATTTTGTCACATTTTGACAAAATCGAGTCCTTATTGCAGAAGAATGGTAAAATTGTATAATGAAATTTACTCAGTCGCTTATTTTGACATGCTTTTCAAAACAACTGAACGATGTTGCTAGCATTTGCGTTCTATTTTCCTTTATTTTGTCACATTTTGACAAAATCGTGCCGTTATTGCAGAAGAATGGTAAGATTGCATAATGAAATAGACTCACTCGTTCATTTTGACATGCTATTCAAAACAACTGAACGATGTTGCTAGCATTTGCGTTCTATTTTCCTGTATTCTGTCAAATTCTTGACAAAATCGAGCCGTTATTGCAGAAGAATGGTAAAATTGTATAATGAAATGGACTCAACCGTTTATTTTGGCACGATTTTCAAAAGAATTGAACGTTATTGGTAGCATTTGCGTTCTATTTTCCTGTATTTTGTCACATTTTTGACAAAATCGAGCAGTTATTGCAGAAGAATGGTAAAATTGTATAATGAAATGGACTCAAAAGTTTATTTTGGCACGATTCTCAAAAGAATTGAACGCTTTTGGATGCATTTGCGTTCAATTTTCATGTATTTTGTCACATTCTTGACAAAATCGAGCCGTTATTGCAGAAGAATGGTAAGATTGCATAATGAAATAGACTCACTCGTTCATTTTGACATGCTATTCAAAACAACTGAACGATGTTGCTAGCATTTGCGTTCTATTTTCCTGTATTCTGTCAAATTCTTGACAAAATCGAGCCGTTATTGCAGAAGAATGGTAAAATTGTATAATGAAATGGACTCAACCGTTTATTTTGGCACGATTCTCAAAAGAATTGAACGCTTTTGGATGCATTTGCGTTCAATTTTCATGTATTTTGTCACATTCTTGACAAAATCGAGCCGTTATTGCAGAAGAATGGTAAGATTGCATAATGAAATAGACTCACTCGTTCATTTTGACATGCTATTCAAAACAACTGAACGATGTTGCTAGCATTTGCGTTCTATTTTCCTGTATTCTGTCAAATTCTTGACAAAATTGAGCCGTTGTTGCAGAAGAATGGTAAAATTGTATAATGAAATTGACTCAGTCGCTTATTTTGACATGCTTTTAAAAACAACTGAACGATGTTGCTAGCATTTGCGTTCTATTTTCCTGTATTTTGTCACATTCTTGACAAAATCGAGCAGTTATTGCAGAAGAATGGTAAAATTGTATAATGAAATGGACTCAAAAGTTTATTTTGGCACGATTCTCAAAAGAATTGAACGCTTTTGGATGCATTTGCGCTCAATTTTCATGTATTTTGTCACATTCTTGACAAAATCGAGCCGTTATTGCAGAAGAATGGTAATATTGCATTATGAAATAGACTCACTCGTTCATTTTGACATGCTTTTCAAAACAACTGAACGATGTTGCTTGCATTTGCGTTGCATTTTCCATATTTTGTCACATTTTGACAAAATCGAGTCGTTATTGCAAAGAATGGTAAAATTGTATAAAGAAATGGACTCAACCGTTTATTTTGGCACGATTTTCAAAAGAATTGAACGTTATTGGTAGCATTTGCGTTCAATTTTCCTGTATTTTGTCACATTCTTGACAAAATCGAGCCGTTATTGCAGAAGAATGGTAAAATTGTATAATAAAATAGACTCACTCCTTCATTTTGACATGCTTTTCAAAACAACTGAACGATGTTGCTAGCATTTGCGTTGCATTTTCCTTTATTTTGTCACATTTTGACAAAATCGAGTCGTTATTGCACAGAATGGTAAAATTGTATAATAAAATTGACTCAGTCGCTTATTTTGACATGCTTTTCAAAACAACTGAACAATGTTGCTAGCATTTGCGTTCTATTTTCCTGAATTTTGTCACGTTCATGACAAAATCGAGCCGTTATTGCAGAGGAATGGTAAAATTGTATAATGAAATGGACTCAACCGTTTATTTTGGCACGATTTTCAAAAGAATTGAACTTTATTGGTAGCATTTGCGTTCTATTTTAATGTATTTTGTCACATTCTTGACAAAATCGAGCCGTTATTGCAGAAGAATGGTAAAATTGCATAATGAAATAGACTCACTCGTTCATTTTGACATGCTTTTCAAAACAACTAAACGATGTTGCTAGCATTTGCGTTGCATTTTCCTTTATTTTGTCACATTTTGACAAAATCGAGTCGTTATTGCACAGAATGGTAAAATTGTATAATGAAATTGACTCAGTCGCTTATTTTGACATGCTTTTCAAAACAACTGAACAATGTTGCTAGCATTTGCGTTCTATTTTCCTGAATTTTGTCACGTTCATGACAAAATCGAGCCGTTATTGCAGAGGAATGGTAAAATTGTATAATGAAATGGACTCAACCGTTTATTTTGGCACGATTTTCAAAAGAATTGAACTTTATTGGTAGCATTTGCGTTCTATTTTAATGTATTTTGTCACATTCTTGACAAAATCGAGACGCTATTGCAGAAGAATGGTAAAATTGTATAATGAAATAGACTCAGTCGCTTATTTTGACATGCTTTTCAAAACAACTGAACGATGTTGCTAGCATTTGCGTTGCACTTTCCTTTATTTTGTCACATTTTGACAAAATCGAGTCCTTATTGCAGAAGAATGGTAAAATTGTATAATGAAATTTACTCAGTCGCTTATTTTGACATGCTTTTCAAAACAACTGAACGATGTTGCTAGCATTTGCGTTCTATTTTCCTTTATTTTGTCTCATTTTGACAAAATCGTGGCGTTATTGCAGAAGAATGGTAAGATTGCATAATGAAATGACTCACTCGTTCATTTTGACATGCTATTCAAAACAACTGAACGATGTTGCTAGCATTTGCGTTCTATTTTCCTGTATTCTGTCAAATTCTTGACAAAATCGAGCCGTTATTGCAGAAGAATGGTAAAATTGTATAATGAAATGGACTCAACCGTTTATTTTGGCACGATTTTCAAAAGAATTGAACGTTATTGGTAGCATTTGCGTTCTATTTTCCTGTATTTTGTCACATTTTTGACAAAATCGAGCAGTTATTGCAGAAGAATGGTAAAATTGTATAATGAAATGGACTCAAAAGTTTATTTTGGCACGATTCTCAAAAGAATTGAACGCTTTTGGATGCATTTGCGTTCTATTTTTCTGTATTTTGTCACATTCTTAACAAAATCGTGCCGTTATTGCAGAAGAATGGTAAGATTGCATAATGAAATAGACTCACTCGTTCATTTTGACATGCTATTCAAAACAACTGAACGATGTTGCTAGCATTTGCGTTCTATTTTCCTGTATTCTGTCAAATTCTTGACAAAATCGAGCCGTTATTGCAGAAGAATGGTAAAATTGTATAATGAAATGGACTCAAAAGTTTATTTTGGCACGATTCTCAAAAGAATTGAACGCTTTTGGATGCATTTGCGTTCAATTTTCATGTATTTTGTCACATTCTTGACAAAATCGAGCCGTTATTGCAGAAGAATGGTAAAATTGCATTATGAAATAGACTCACTCGTTCATTTTGACATGCTTTTCAAAACAACTGAAGGATGTTGCTTGAATTTGCGTTGCATTTTCCTTTATTTTGTCACATTTTGACAAAATCGAGTCCTTATTGCAGAAGAATGGAAAAATTGTGTAATGAAATCGACTCAGTCGCTTATTTTGGCACGATTCTCAAAAGAATTGAACGCTTTTGGATGCATTTGCGTTCTATTTTTCTGTATTTTGTCACATTCTTAACAAAATCGTGCCGTTATTGCAGAAGAATGGTAAGATTGCATAATGAAAAGACTCACTCGTTCATTTTGACATGCTTTTCAAAACAACTGAACGATGTTGCTAGCATTTGCGTTCTATTTTCCTGTATTCTGTCAAATTCTTGACAAAATTGAGCCGTTGTTGCAGAAGAATGGTAAAATTGTATAATGAAATTGACTCAGTCGCTTATTTTGACATGCTTTTAAAAACAACTGAACGATGTTGCTAGCATTTGCGTTCTATTTTCATGTATTTTGTCACATTCTTGACAAAATCGAGCAGTTATTGCAGAAGAATGGTAAAATTGTATAACGAAATAGACTCAACCGTTTATTTTGCACGATTTTCAAAAGAATTGAACGTTATTGGTAGCATTTGCGTTCTATTTTCCTGTATTTTGTCACATTCTTGACAAAATCGAGCAGTAATTGCAGAAGAATGGTAAAATTGTATAATGAAATGGACTCAAAAGTTTATTTTGGCACGATTCTCAAAAGAATTGAACGCTTTTGGATGCATTTGCGTTCTATTTTTCTGTATTTTGTCACATTCTTAACAAAATCGTGCCGTTATTGCAGAAGAATGGTAAGATTGCATAATGAAATAGACTCACTCGTTCATTTTGACATGCTATTCAAAACAACTGAACGATGTTGCTAGCATTTGCGTTCTATTTTCCTGTATTCTGTCAAATTCTTGACAAAATTGAGCCGTTGTTGCAGAAGAATGGTAAAATTGTATAATGAAATTGACTCAGTCGCTTATTTTGACATGCTTTTAAAAACAACTGAACGATGTTGCTAGCATTTGCGTTCTATTTTCATGTATTTTGTCACATTCTTGACAAAATCGAGCAGTTATTGCAGAAGAATGGTAAAATTGTATAACGAAATAGACTCAACCGTTTATTTTGCACGATTTTCAAAAGAATTGAACGTTATTGGTAGCATTTGCGTTCTATTTTCCTTTATTTTGTCTCATTTTGACAAAATCGTGGCGTTATTGCAGAAGAATGGTAAGATTGCATAATGAAATGACTCACTCGTTCATTTTGACATGCTATTCAAAACAACTGAACGATGTTGCTAGCATTTGCGTTCTATTTTCCTGTATTCTGTCAAATTCTTGACAAAATCGAGCCGTTATTGCAGAAGAATGGTAAAATTGTATAATGAAATGGACTCAACCGTTTATTTTGGCACGATTTTCAAAAGAATTGAACGTTTTTGGTAGCATTTGCGTTCTATTTTCCTGTATTTTGTCACATTTTTGACAAAATCGAGCAGTTATTGCAGAAGAATGGTAAAATTGTATAATGAAATGGACTCAAAAGTTTATTTTGGCACGATTCTCAAAAGAATTGAACGCTTTTGGATGCATTTGCGTTCTATTTTTCTGTATTTTGTCACATTCTTAACAAAATCGTGCCGTTATTGCAGAAGAATGGTAAGATTGCATAATGAAATAGACTCACTCGTTCATTTTGACATGCTATTCAAAACAACTGAACGATGTTGCTAGCATTTGCGTTCTATTTTCCTGTATTCTGTCAAATTCTTGACAAAATCGAGCCGTTATTGCAGAAGAATGGTAAAATTGTATAATGAAATGGACTCAAAAGTTTATTTTGGCACGATTCTCAAAAGAATTGAACGCTTTTGGATGCATTTGCGTTCAATTTTCATGTATTTTGTCACATTCTTGACAAAATCGAGCCGTTATTGCAGAAGAATGGTAAAATTGCATTATGAAATAGACTCACTCGTTCATTTTGACATGCTTTTCAAAACAACTGAACGATGTTGCTTGCATTTGCGTTGCATTTTCCATATTTTGTCACATTTTGACAAAATCGAGTCGTTATTGCAAAGAATGGTAAAATTGTATAAAGAAATGGACTCAACCGTTTATTTTGGCACGATTTTCAAAAGAATTGAACGTTATTGGTAGCATTTGCGTTCTATTTTAATGTATTTTGTCACATTCTTGACAAAATCGAGCCGTTATTGCAGAAGAATGGTAAAATTGCATAATGAAATAGACTCACTCGTTCATTTTGACATGCTTTTCAAAACAACTAAACGATGTTGCTAGCATTTGCGTTGCATTTTCCTTTATTTTGTCACATTTTGACAAAATCGAGTCGTTATTGCACAGAATGGTAAAATTGTATAATGAAATTGACTCAGTCGCTTATTTTGACATGCTTTTCAAAACAACTGAACAATGTTGCTAGCATTTGCGTTCTATTTTCCTGAATTTTGTCACGTTCATGACAAAATCGAGCCGTTATTGCAGAGGAATGGTAAAATTGTATAATGAAATGGACTCAACCGTTTATTTTGGCACGATTTTCAAAAGAATTGAAATTTATTGGTAGCATTTGCGTTCTATTTTAATGTATTTTGTCACATTCTTGACAAAATCGAGACGCTATTGCAGAAGAATGGTAAAATTGTATAATGAAATAGACTCAGTCGCTTATTTTGACATGCTTTTCAAAACAACTGAACGATGTTGCTAGCATTTGCGTTGCATTTTCCTTTATTTTGTCACATTTTGACAAAATCGAGTCCTTATTGCAGAAGAATGGTAAAATTGTATAATGAAATTTACTCAGTCGCTTATTTTGACATGCTTTTCAAAACAACTGAACGATGTTGCTAGCATTTGCGTTCTATTTTCCTTTATTTTGTCTCATTTTGACAAAATCGTGGCGTTATTGCAGAAGAATGGTAAGATTGCATAATGAAATGACTCACTCGTTCATTTTGACATGCTATTCAAAACAACTGAACGATGTTGCTAGCATTTGCGTTCTATTTTCCTGTATTCTGTCAAATTCTTGACAAAATCGAGCCGTTATTGCAGAAGAATGGTAAAATTGTATAATGAAATGGACTCACTCGTTCATTTTGACATACCTTTCAAAACAACTGAACGATGTTGCTAGCATTTGCCTTGAATTTTCCTGTATTTTGTCACATTCTTGACAAAATCGATCCGTTTTTGCAGAAGAATGGTAAAATTGTATAATGAAATGGACTCAAAAGTTTATTTTGGCACGATTCTCAAAAGAATTGAACGCTTTTGGATGCATTTGCGTTCTATTTTTCTGTATTTTGTCACATTCTTAACAAAATCGTGCCGTTATTGCAGAAGAATGGTAAGATTGCATAATGAAATAGACTCACTCGTTCATTTTGACATGCCTTTCAAAACAACTGAACGATGTTGCTAGCATTTGCGTTCTATTTTCCTGTATTTTGTCACATTCTTGACAAAATCGAGCCGTTATTGCAGAAGAATGGTAAAATTGTATAATGAAATGGACTCACTCGTTCATTTTGACATGCTTTTCAAAACAACTGAACGATGTTGCTAGCATTTGCGTTGCATTTTCCTTTATTTTGTCACATTTTGACATAATCGAGTCGTTATTGCACAGAATGGTAAAATTGTATAATGAAATTGACTCAGTCGCTTATTTTGACATGCTTTTCAAAACAACTGAACAATGTTGCTAGCATTTGCGTTCTATTTTCCTGAATTTTGTCACGTTCTTGACAAAATCGAGTCGTTATTGCAGAAGAATGGTAAAATTGCATAATGAAATAGACTCACTCGTTCATTTTGACATGCTTTTCAAAACAACTGAACGATGTTGCTAGCATTTGCGTTCTATTTTCCTGAATTTTGTCACGTTCATGACAAAATCGAGCCGTTATTGCAGAGGAATGGTAAAATTGTATAATGAAATGGACTCAACCGTTTATTTTGGCACGATTTTCAAAAGAATTGAACGTTATTGGTAGCATTTGCGTTCTATTTTAATGTATTTTGTCACATTCTTGACAAAATCGAGACGCTATTGCAGAAGAATGGTAAAATTGTATAATGAAATAGACTCAGTCGCTTATTTTGACATGCTTTTCAAAACAACTGAACGATGTTGCTAGCATTTGCGTTGCATTTTCCTTTATTTTGTCACATTTTGACAAAATCGAGTCCTTATTGCAGAAGAATGGTAAACTTGTATAATGAAATTTACTCAGTCGCTTATTTTGGCACGATTCTCAAAAGAATTGAACGCTTTTGGATGCATTTGCGTTCTATTTTTCTGTATTTTGTCACATTCTTAACAAAATCGTGCCGTTATTGCAGAAGAATGGTAAGATTGCATAATGAAATAGACTCACTCGTTCATTTTGACATGCTTTTCAAAACAACTGAACGATGTTGCTAGCACTTGCGTTCTATTTTCCTGTATTTTGTCACATTCTTGACAAAATCGAGCCGTTATTGCAGAAGAATGGTAAAATTGTATAATGAAATGGACTCACTCGTTCATTTTGACATGCTTTTCAAAACAACTGAACGATGTTGCTAGCATTTGCGTTGCATTTTCCTTTATTTTGTCACATTTTGACATAATCGAGTCGTTATTGCACAGAATGGTAAAATTGTATAATGAAATTGACTCAGTCGCTTATTTTGACATGCTTTTCAAAACAACTGAACAATGTTGCTAGCATTTGCGTTCTATTTTCCTGAATTTTGTGACGTTCTTGACAAAATCGAGTCGTTATTGCAGAAGAATGGTAAAATTGCATAATAAAATAGACTCACTCGTTCATTTTGGCACGATTTTCAAAAGAATTGAACGTTATTGGTAGCATTTGCGTTCTATTTTAATGTATTTTGTCACATTCTTGACAAAATCGAGCCGTTGTTGCAGAAGAATGGTAAAATTGCATAATGAAATAGACTCACTCGTTCATTTTGACATGCTTTTCAAAACAACTAAACGATGTTGCTAGCATTTGCGTTCTATTTTCCTTTATTTTGTCTCATTTTGACAAAATCGTGGCGTTATTGCAGAAGAATGGTAAGATTGCATAATGAAATGACTCACTCGTTCATTTTGACATGCTATTCAAAACAACTGAACGATGTTGCTAGCATTTGCGTTCTATTTTCCTGTATTCTGTCAAATTCTTGACAAAATCGAGCCGTTATTGCAGAAGAATGGTAAAATTGTATAATGAAATGGACTCAACCGTTTATTTTGGCACGATTTTCAAAAGAATTGAACGTTTTTGGTAGCATTTGCGTTCTATTTTCCTGTATTTTGTCACATTTTTGACAAAATCGAGCAGTTATTGCAGAAGAATGGTAAAATTGTATAATGAAATGGACTCAAAAGTTTATTTTGGCACGATTCTCAAAAGAATTGAACGCTTTTGGATGCATTTGCGTTCTATTTTTCTGTATTTTGTCACATTCTTAACAAAATCGTGCCGTTATTGCAGAAGAATGGTAAGATTGCATAATGAAATAGACTCACTCGTTCATTTTGACATGCTATTCAAAACAACTGAACGATGTTGCTAGCATTTGCGTTCTATTTTCCTGTATTCTGTCAAATTCTTGACAAAATCGAGCCGTTATTGCAGAAGAATGGTAAAATTGTATAATGAAATGGACTCAAAAGTTTATTTTGGCACGATTCTCAAAAGAATTGAACGCTTTTGGATGCATTTGCGTTCAATTTTCATGTATATTGTCACATTCTTGACAAAATCGAGCCGTTATTGCAGAAGAATGGTAAAATTGCATTATGAAATAGACTCACTCGTTCATTTTGACATGCTTTTCAAAACAACTGAAGGATGTTGCTTGAATTTGCGTTGCATTTTCCTTTATTTTGTCACATTTTGACAAAATCGAGTCCTTATTGCAGAAGAATGGAAAAATTGTGTAATGATATCGACTCAGTCGCTTATTTTGGCACGATTCTCAAAAGAATTGAACGCTTTTGGATGCATTTGCGTTCTATTTTTCTGTATTTTGTCACATTCTTAACAAAATCGTGCCGTTATTGCAGAAGAATGGTAAGATTGCATAATGAAATAGACTCACTCGTTCATTTTGACATGCTTTTCAAAACAACTGAACGATGTTGCTAGCATTTGCGTTCTATTTTCCTGTATTTTGTCACATTCTTGACAAAATCGAGCCGTTATTGCAGAAGAATGGTAAAATTGTATAATGAAATGGACTCAACCGTTTATTTTGGCACGATTTTCAAAAGAATTGAACGTTTTTGGTAGCATTTGCGTTCTATTTTTCTGTATTTTGTCACATTCTTAACAAAATCGTGCCGTTATTGCAGAAGAATGGTAAGATTGCATAATGAAATAGACTCACTCGTTCATTTTGACATGCTATTCAAAACAACTGAACGATGTTGCTAGCATTTGCGTTCTATTTTCCTGTATTCTGTCAAATTCTTGACAAAATCGAGCCGTTATTGCAGAAGAATGGTAAAATTGTATAATGAAATGGACTCAAAAGTTTATTTTGGCACGATTCTCAAAAGAATTGAACGCTTTTGGATGCATTTGCGTTCTATTTTTCTGTATTTTGTCACATTCTTAACAAAATCGTGCCGTTATTGCAGAAGAATGGTAAGATTGCATAATGAAATAGACTCACTCGTTCATTTTGACATGCTTTTCAAAACAACTGAACGATGTTGCTAGCATTTGCGTTCTATTTTCCTGTATTTTGTCACATTCTTGACAAAATCGAGCCGTTATTGCAGAAGAATGGTAAAATTGTATAATGAAATGGACTCACTCGTTCATTTTGACATGCTTTTCAAAACAACTGAACGATGTTGCTAGCATTTGCGTTGCATTTTCCTTTATTTTGTCACATTTTGACAAAATCGAGTCGTTATTGCACAGAATGGTAAAATTGTATAATGAAATTGACTCAGTCGCTTATTTTGACATGCTTTTCAAAACAACTGAACAATGTTGCTAGCATTTGCGTTCTATTTTCCTGAATTTTGTCACGTTCATGACAAAATCGAGCCGTTATTGCAGAGGAATGGTAAAATTGTATAATGAAATGGACTCAACCGTTTATTTTGGCACGATTTTCAAAAGAATTGAACTTTATTGGTAGCATTTGCGTTCTATTTTAATGTATTTTGTCACATTCTTGACAAAATCGAGACGCTATTGCAGAAGAATGGTAAAATTGTATAATGAAATAGACTCAGTCGCTTATTTTGACATGCTTTTCAAAACAACTGAACGATGTTGCTAGCATTTGCGTTGCATTTTCCTTTATTTTGTCACATTTTGACAAAATCGAGTCCTTATTGCAGAAGAATGGTAAAATTGTATAATGAAATTTACTCAGTCGCTTATTTTGACATGCTTTTCAAAACAACTGAACGATGTTGCTAGCATTTGCGTTCTATTTTCCTTTATTTTGTCTCATTTTGACAAAATCGTGGCGTTATTGCAGAAGAATGGTAAGATTGCATAATGAAATAGACTCACTCGTTCATTTTGACATGCTATTCAAAACAACTGAACGATGTTGCTAGCATTTGCGTTCTATTTTCCTGTATTCTGTCAAATTCTTGACAAAATCGAGCCGTTATTGCAGAAGAATGGTAAAATTGTATAATGAAATGGACTCAAAAGTTTATTTTGGCACGATTCTCAAAAGAATTGAACGCTTTTGGATGCATTTGCGTTCAATTTTCATGTATTTTGTCACATTCTTGACAAAATCGAGCCGTTATTGCAGAAGAATGGTAAAATTGCATTATGAAATAGACTCACTCGTTCATTTTGACATGCTTTTCAAAACAACTGAAGGATGTTGCTTGAATTTGCGTTGCATTTTCCTTTATTTTGTCACATTTTGACAAAATCGAGTCCTTATTGCAGAAGAATGGAAAAATTGTGTAATGAAATCGACTCAGTCGCTTATTTTGGCACGATTCTCAAAAGAATTGAACGCTTTTGGATGCATTTGCGTTCTATTTTTCTGTATTTTGTCACATTCTTAACAAAATCGTGGCGTTATTGCAGAAGAATGGTAAGATTGCATAATGAAATAGACTCACTCGTTCATTTTGACATGCTTTTCAAAACAACTGAACAATGTTGCTAGCATTTGCGTTCTATTTTCCTGAATTTTGTCACGTTCTTGACAAAATCGAGTCGTTATTGCAGAAGAATGGTAAAATTGCATAATAAAATAGACTCACTCGTTCATTTTGGCACGATTTTCAAAAGAATTGAACGTTATTGGTAGCATTTGCGTTCTATTTTAATGTATTTTGTCACATTCTTGACAAAATCGAGCCGTTATTGCAGAAGAATGGTAAAATTGCATAATGAAATAGACTCACTCGTTCATTTTGACATGCTTTTCAAAACAACTAAACGATGTTGCTAGCATTTGCGTTGCATTTTCCTTTATTTTGTCACATTTTGACCAAATCGAGTCGTTATTGCACAGAATGGTAAAATTGTATAATGAAATTGACTCAGTCGCTTATTTTGACATGCTTTTCAAAACAACTGAACAATGTTGCTAGCATTTGCGTTCTATTTTCCTGAATTTTGTCACGTTCATGACAAAATCGAGCCGTTATTGCAGAGGAATGGTAAAATTGTATAACGAAATGGACTCAACCGTTTATTTTGACACGCTTTTCAATACATCTGAACGATATTACTAGCATTTGCCTTGAAATTTCCTGAATTTTGCCACATTTTTGACAAGATCGAGTCGTTATTACATAGAATGGTAAAATTGTATAATGAAACTGACTCAGTCGCTTATTTTGACATGCTTTTCAAAACAACTGAACGATGTTGCTAGCATTTGCGTTGCATTTTCCTTTATTTTGTCACATTTTGACAAAATCGAGTCCTTATTGCAGAAGAATGGTAAACTTGTATAATGAAATTTACTCAGTCGCTTATTTTGGCACGATTCTCAAAAGAATTGAACGCTTTTGGATGCATTTGCGTTCTATTTTTCTGTATTTTGTCACATTCTTAACAAAATCGTGCCGTTATTGCAGAAGAATGGTAAGATTGCATAATGAAATAGACTCACTCGTTCATTTTGACATGCTTTTCAAAACAACTGAACGATGTTGCTAGCATTTGCGTTCTATTTTCCTGTATTTTGTCACATTCTTGACAAAATCGAGCCGTTATTGCAGAAGAATGGTAAAATTGTATAATGAAATGGACTCACTCGTTCATTTTGACATGCTTTTCAAAACAACTGAACGATGTTGCTAGCATTTGCGTTGCATTTTCCTTTATTTTGTCACATTTTGACAAAATCGAGTCGTTATTGCACAGAATGGTAAAATTGTATAATGAAATTGACTCAGTCGCTTATTTTGACATGCTTTTCAAAACAACTGAACAATGTTGCTAGCATTTGCGTTCTATTTTCCTGAATTTTGTCACGTTCATGACAAAATCGAGCCGTTATTGCAGAGGAATGGTAAAATTGTATAATGAAATGGACTCAACCCTTTATTTTGGCACGATTTTCAAAAGAATTGAACTTTATTGGTAGCATTTGCGTTCTATTTTAATGTATTTTGTCACATTCTTGACAAAATCGAGACGCTATTGCAGAAGAATGGTAAAATTGTATAATGAAATAGACTCAGTCGCTTATTTTGACATGCTTTTCAAAACAACTGAACGATGTTGCTAGCATTTGCGTTGCATTTTCCTTTATTTTGTCACATTTTGACAAAATCGAGTCCTTATTGCAGAAGAATGGTAAAATTGTATAATGAAATTTACTCAGTCGCTTATTTTGACATGCTTTTCAAAACAACTGAACGATGTTGCTAGCATTTGCGTTCTATTTTCCTTTATTTTGTCTCATTTTGACAAAATCGTGGCGTTATTGCAGAAGAATGGTAAGATTGCATAATGAAATAGACTCACTCGTTCATTTTGACATGCTATTCAAAACAACTGAACGATGTTGCTAGCATTTGCGTTCTATTTTCCTGTATTCTGTCAAATTCTTGACAAAATCGAGCCGTTATTGCAGAAGAATGGTAAAATTGTATAATGAAATGGACTCAACCGTTTATTTTGGCACGATTTTCAAAAGAATTGAACGTTATTGGTAGCATTTGCGTTCTATTTTCCTGTATTTTGTCACATTTTTGACAAAATCGAGCAGTTATTGCAGAAGAATGGTAAAATTGTATAATGAAATGGACTCAAAAGTTTATTTTGGCACGATTCTCAAAAGAATTGAACGCTTTTGGATGCATTTGCGTTCTATTTTTCTGTATTTTGTCACATTCTTTACAAAATCGTGCCGTTATTGCAGAAGAATGGTAAGATTGCATAATGAAATAGACTCACTCGTTCATTTTGACATGCTATTCAAAACAACTGAACGATGTTGCTAGTATTTGCGTTCTATTTTCCTGTATTCTGTCAAATTCTTGACAAAATCGAGCCGTTATTGCAGAAGAATGGTAAAATTGCATTATGAAATAGACTCACTCGTTCATTTTGACATGCTTTTCAAAACAACTGAAGGATGTTGCTTGAATTTGCGTTGCATTTTCCTTTATTTTGTCACATTTTGACAAAATCGAGTCCTTATTGCAGAAGAATGGAAAAATTGTGTAATGATATCGACTCAGTCGCTTATTTTGGCACGATTCTCAAAAGAATTGAACGCTTTTGGATGCATTTGCGTTCTATTTTTCTGTATTTTGTCACATTCTTAACAAAATCGTGCCGTTATTGCAGAAGAATGGTAAGATTGCATAATGAAATAGACTCACTCGTTCATTTTGACATGCTTTTCAAAACAACTGAACGATGTTGCTAGCATTTGCGTTCTATTTTCCTGTATTTTGTCACATTCTTGACAAAATCGAGCCGTTATTGCAGAAGAATGGTAAAATTGTATAATGAAATGGACTCACTCGTTCATTTTGACATGCTATTCAAAACAACTGAACGATGTTGCTAGCATTTGCGTTCTATTTTCCTGTATTCTGTCAAATTCTTGACAAAATCGAGCCGTTATTGCAGAAGAATGGTAAAATTGTATAATGAAATGGACTCAAAAGTTTATTTTGGCACGATTCTCAAAAGAATTGAACGCTTTTGGATGCATTTGCGTTCAATTTTCATGTATTTTGTCACATTCTTGACAAAATCGAGCCGTTATTGCAGAAGAATGGTAAAATTGCATTATGAAATAGACTCACTCGTTCATTTTGACATGCTTTTCAAAACAACTGAAGGATGTTGCTTGAATTTGCGTTGCATTTTCCTTTATTTTGTCACATTTTGACAAAATCGAGTCCTTATTGCAGAAGAATGGAAAAATTGTGTAATGAAATCGACTCAGTCGCTTATTTTGGCACGATTCTCAAAAGAATTGAACGCTTTTGGATGCATTTGCGTTCTATTTTTCTGTATTTTGTCACATTCTTAACAAAATCGTGCCGTTATTGCAGAAGAATGGTAAGATTGCATAATGAAATAGACTCACTCGTTCATTTTGACATGCTTTTCAAAACAACTGAACAATGTTGCTAGCATTTGCGTTCTATTTTCCTGAATTTTGTCACGTTCTTGACAAAATCGAGTCGTTATTGCAGAAGAATGGTAAAATTGCATAATAAAATAGACTCACTCGTTCATTTTGGCACGATTTTCAAAAGAATTGAACGTTATTGGTAGCATTTGCGTTCTATTTTAATGTATTTTGTCACATTCTTGACAAAATCGAGCCGTTATTGCAGAAGAATGGTAAAATTGCATAATGAAATAGACTCACTCGTTCATTTTGACATGCTTTTCAAAACAACTAAACGATGTTGCTAGCATTTGCGTTCTATTTTCCTGAATTTTGTCACGTTCTTGACAAAATCGAGTCGTTATTGCAGAAGAATGGTAAAATTGCATAATAAAATAGACTCACTCGTTCATTTTGGCACGATTTTCAAAAGAATTGAACGTTATTGGTAGCATTTGCGTTCTATTTTAATGTATTTTGTCACATTCTTGACAAAATCGAGCCGTTATTGCAGAAGAATGGTAAGATTGCATAATGAAATAGACTCACTCGTTCATTTTGACATGCTTTTCAAAACAACTGAACAATGTTGCTAGCATTTGCGTTCTATTTTCCTGAATTTTGTCACGTTCTTGACAAAATCGAGTCGTTATTGCAGAAGAATGGTAAAATTGCATAATAAAATAGACTCACTCGTTCATTTTGGCACGATTTTCAAAAGAATTGAACGTTATTGGTAGCATTTGCGTTCTATTTTCCTGTATTTTGTCACATTTTTGACAAAATCGAGCAGTTATTGCAGAAGAATGGTAAAATTGTATAATGAAATGGACTCAAAAGTTTATTTTGGCACGATTCTCAAAAGAATTGAACGCTTTTGGATGCATTTGCGTTCTATTTTTCTGTATTTTGTCACATTCTTTACAAAATCGTGCCGTTATTGCAGAAGAATGGTAAGATTGCATAATGAAATAGACTCACTCGTTCATTTTGACATGCTATTCAAAACAACTGAACGATGTTGCTAGTATTTGCGTTCTATTTTCCTGTATTCTGTCAAATTCTTGACAAAATCGAGCCGTTATTGCAGAAGAATGGTAAAATTGCATTATGAAATAGACTCACTCGTTCATTTTGACATGCTTTTCAAAACAACTGAAGGATGTTGCTTGAATTTGCGTTGCATTTTCCTTTATTTTGTCACATTTTGACAAAATCGAGTCCTTATTGCAGAAGAATGGAAAAATTGTGTAATGATATCGACTCAGTCGCTTATTTTGGCACGATTCTCAAAAGAATTGAACGCTTTTGGATGCATTTGCGTTCTATTTTTCTGTATTTTGTCACATTCTTAACAAAATCGTGCCGTTATTGCAGAAGAATGGTAAGATTGCATAATGAAATAGACTCACTCGTTCATTTTGACATGCTTTTCAAAACAACTGAACGATGTTGCTAGCATTTGCGTTCTATTTTCCTGTATTTTGTCACATTCTTGACAAAATCGAGCCGTTATTGCAGAAGAATGGTAAAATTGTATAATGAAATGGACTCACTCGTTCATTTTGACATGCTATTCAAAACAACTGAACGATGTTGCTAGCATTTGCGTTCTATTTTCCTGTATTCTGTCAAATTCTTGACAAAATCGAGCCGTTATTGCAGAAGAATGGTAAAATTGTATAATGAAATGGACTCAAAAGTTTATTTTGGCACGATTCTCAAAAGAATTGAACGCTTTTGGATGCATTTGCGTTCAATTTTCATGTATTTTGTCACATTCTTGACAAAATCGAGCCGTTATTGCAGAAGAATGGTAAAATTGCATTATGAAATAGACTCACTCGTTCATTTTGACATGCTTTTCAAAACAACTGAAGGATGTTGCTTGAATTTGCGTTGCATTTTCCTTTATTTTGTCACATTTTGACAAAATCGAGTCCTTATTGCAGAAGAATGGAAAAATTGTGTAATGAAATCGACTCAGTCGCTTATTTTGGCACGATTCTCAAAAGAATTGAACGCTTTTGGATGCATTTGCGTTCTATTTTTCTGTATTTTGTCACATTCTTAACAAAATCGTGCCGTTATTGCAGAAGAATGGTAAGATTGCATAATGAAATAGACTCACTCGTTCATTTTGACATGCTTTTCAAAACAACTGAACAATGTTGCTAGCATTTGCGTTCTATTTTCCTGAATTTTGTCACGTTCTTGACAAAATCGAGTCGTTATTGCAGAAGAATGGTAAAATTGCATAATAAAATAGACTCACTCGTTCATTTTGGCACGATTTTCAAAAGAATTGAACGTTATTGGTAGCATTTGCGTTCTATTTTAATGTATTTTGTCACATTCTTGACAAAATCGAGCCGTTATTGCAGAAGAATGGTAAAATTGCATAATGAAATAGACTCACTCGTTCATTTTGACATGCTTTTCAAAACAACTAAACGATGTTGCTAGCATTTGCGTTGCATTTTCCTTTATTTTGTCACATTTTGACAAAATCGAGTCGTTATTGCACAGAATGGTAAAATTGTATAATG
This sequence comes from Agrilus cyanescens, assembly GCA_947389935.1. Taxonomy (NCBI): domain Eukaryota; kingdom Metazoa; phylum Arthropoda; class Insecta; order Coleoptera; family Buprestidae; genus Agrilus; species Agrilus cyanescens. The sequence goes on from OX376711.1 coordinate 12,600,477, forward strand.
AAATTGACTCAGTCGCTTATTTTGACATGCTTTTCAAAACAACTGAACAATGTTGCTAGCATTTGCGTTCTATTTTCCTGAATTTTGTCACGTTCATGACAAAATCGAGCCGTTATTGCAGAGGAATGGTAAAATTGTATAATGAAATGGACTCAACCGTTTATTTTGGCACGATTTTCAAAAGAATTGAACTTTATTGGTAGCATTTGCGTTCTATTTTAATGTATTTTGTCACATTCTTGACAAAATCGAGACGCTATTGCAGAAGAATGGTAAAATTGTATAATGAAATGGACTCACTCGTTCATTTTGACATGCTTTTCAAAACAACTGAACGATGTTGCTAGCATTTGCGTTGCATTTTCCTTTATTTTGTCACATTTTGACAAAATCGAGTCGTTATTGCACAGAATGGTAAAATTGTATAATGAAATTGACTCAGTCGCTTATTTTGACATGCTTTTCAAAACAACTGAACAATGTTGCTAGCATTTGCGTTCTATTTTCCTGAATTTTGTCACGTTCATGACAAAATCGAGCCGTTATTGCAGAGGAATGGTAAAATTGTATAATGAAATGGACTCAACCGTTTATTTTGGCACGATTTTCAAAAGAATTGAACTTTATTGGTAGCATTTGCGTTCTATTTTAATGTATTTTGTCAGATTCTTGACAAAATCGAGACGCTATTGCAGAAGAATGGTAAAATTGTATAATGAAATAGACTCAGTCGCTTATTTTGACATGCTTTTCAAAACAACTGAACGATGTTGCTAGCATTTGCGTTGCATTTTCCTTTATTTTGTCACATTTTGACAAAATCGAGTCCTTATTGCAGAAGAATGGTAAACTTGTATAATGAAATTTACTCAGTCGCTTATTTTGACATGCTTTTCAAAACAACTGAACGATGTTGCTAGCATTTGCGTTCTATTTTCCTTTATTTTGTCACATTTTGACAAAATCGTGGCGTTATTGCAGAAGAATGGTAAGATTGCATAATGAAATAGACTCACTCGTTCATTTTGACATGCTATTCAAAACAACTGAACGATGTTGCTAGCATTTGCGTTCTATTTTCCTGTATTCTGTCAAATTCTTGACAAAATCGAGCCGTTATTGCAGAAGAATGGTAAAATTGTATAATGAAATGGACTCAACCGTTTATTTTGGCACGATTTTCAAAAGAATTGAACGTTATTGGTAGCATTTGCGTTCTATTTTCCTGTATTTTGTCACATTTTTGACAAAATCGAGCAGTTATTGCAGAAGAATGGTAAAATTGTATAATGAAATGGACTCAAAAGTTTATTTTGGCACGATTCTCAAAAGAATTGAACGCTTTTGGATGCATTTGCGTTATATTTTTCTGTATTTTGTCACATTCTTTACAAAATCGTGCCGTTATTGCAGAAGAATGGTAAGATTGCATAATGAAATAGACTCACTCGTTCATTTTGACATGCTATTCAAAACAACTGAACGATGTTGCTAGCATTTGCGTTCTATTTTCCTGTATTCTGTCAAATTCTTGACAAAATCGAGCCGTTATTGCAGAAGAATGGTAAAATTGTATAATGAAATGGACTCAAAAGTTTATTTTGGCACGATTCTCAAAAGAATTGAACGCTTTTGGATGCATTTGCGTTCAATTTTCATGTATTTTGTCACATTCTTGACAAAATCGAGCCGTTATTGCAGAAGAATGGTAAAATTGCATTATGAAATAGACTCACTCGTTCATTTTGACATGCTTTTGAAAACAACTGAACGATGTTGCTTGAATTTGCGTTGCATTTTCCTTTATTTTGTCACATTTTGACAAAATCGAGTCGTTATTGCAAAGGATGGTAAAATTGTATAAAGAAATGGACTCAACCGTTTATTTTGGCACGATTTTCAAAAGAATTGAACGTTATTGGTAGCATTTGCGTTCAATTTTCCTGTATTTTGTCACATTCTTGACAAAATCGAGCCGTTATTGCAGAAGAATGGTAAAATTGTATAATAAAATAGACTCACTCGTTCATTTTGACATGCTTTTCAAAACAACTGAACGATGTTGCTAGCATTTGCGTTGCATTTTCCTTTATTTTGTCACATTTTGACAAAATCGAGTCCTTATTGCAGAAGAATGGTAAAATTGTATAATCAAATAGACTCAATCGTTTATTTTGAAACGATTTTCAAAACAACTGAACGTTATTGGTAGCATTTGCTTTGTATTTTCCTGTATTTTGTCACATTCTTGACAAATTCGAGTCGTTATTGCAGAAGAATGGTAAAATTGTATAATAAAATAGACTCAACCGTTTATTATGACACGATTTTCAAAGAAATTGAACGTTATTGGTAGCATTTGCGTTCTATTTTAATGTATTTTGTCACATTCTTGACAAAATCGAGCCGTTATTGCAGAAGAATGGTAAAATTGCATAATGAAATAGACTCACTCGTTCATTTTGACATGCTTTTCAAAACAACTAAACGATGTTGCTAGCATTTGCGTTGCATTTTCCTTTATTTTGTCACATTTTGACAAAATCGAGTCGTTATTGCACAGAATGGTAAAATTGTATAATGAAATTGACTCAGTCGCTTATTTTGACATGCTTTTCAAAACAACTGAACAATGTTGCTAGCATTTGCGTTCTATTTTCCTGAATTTTGTCACGTTCATGACAAAATCGAGCCGTTATTGCAGAGGAATGGTAAAATTGTATAATGAAATGGACTCAACCGTTTATTTTGGCACGATTTTCAAAAGAATTGAACTTTATTGGTAGCATTTGCGTTCTATTTTAATGTATTTTGTCACATTCTTGACAAAATCGAGACGCTATTGCAGAAGAATGGTAAAATTGTATAATGAAATAGACTCAGTCGCTTATTTTGACATGCTTTTCAAAACAACTGAACGATGTTGCTAGCATTTGCGTTGCATTTTCCTTTATTTTGTCACATTTTGACAAAATCGAGTCCTTATTGCAGAAGAATGGTAAACTTGTATAATGAAATTTACTCAGTCGCTTATTTTGACATGCTTTTCAAAACAACTGAACGATGTTGCTAGCATTTGCGTTCTATTTTCCTTTATTTTGTCACATTTTGACAAAATCGTGGCGTTATTGCAGAAGAATGGTAAGATTGCATAATGAAATAGACTCACTCGTTCATTTTGACATCCTATTCAAAACAACTGAACGATGTTGCTAGCATTTGCGTTCTATTTTCCTGTATTCTGTCAAATTCTTGACAAAATCGAGCCGTTATTGCAGAAGAATGGTAAAATTGTATAATGAAATGGACTCAACCGTTTATTTTGGCACGATTTTCAAAAGAATTGAACGTTATTGGTAGCATTTGCGTTCTATTTTCCTGTATTTTGTCACATTTTTGACAAAATCGAGCAGTTATTGCAGAAGAATGGTAAAATTGTATAATGAAATGGACTCAAAAGTTTATTTTGGCACGATTCTCAAAAGAATTGAACGCTTTTGGATGCATTTGCGTTCTATTTTTCTGTATTTTGTCACATTCTTTACAAAATCGTGCCGTTATTGCAGAAGAATGGTAAGATTGCATAATGAAATAGACTCACTCGTTCATTTTGACATGCTATTCAAAACAACTGAACGATGTTGCTAGCATTTGCGTTCTATTTTCCTGTATTCTGTCAAATTCTTGACAAAATCGAGCCGTTATTGCAGAAGAATGGTAAAATTGTATAATGAAATGGACTCAAAAGTTTATTTTGGCACGATTCTCAAAAGAATTGAACGCTTTTGGATGCATTTGCGTTCAATTTTCATGTATTTTGTCACATTCTTGACAAAATCGAGCCGTTATTGCAGAAGAATGGTAAAATTGCATTATGAAATAGACTCACTCGTTCATTTTGACATGCTTTTGAAAACAACTGAACGATGTTGCTTGAATTTGCGTTGCATTTTCCTTTATTTTGTCACATTTTGACAAAATCGAGTCGTTATTGCAAAGGATGGTAAAATTGTATAAAGAAATGGACTCAACCGTTTATTTTGGCACGATTTTCAAAAGAATTGAACGTTATTGGTAGCATTTGCGTTCAATTTTCCTGTATTTTGTCACATTCTTGACAAAATCGAGCCGTTATTGCAGAAGAATGGTAAAATTGTATAATAAAATAGACTCACTCGTTCATTTTGACATGCTTTTCAAAACAACTGAACGATGTTGCTAGCATTTGCGTTGCATTTTCCTTTATTTTGTCACATTTTGACAAAATCGAGTCCTTATTGCAGAAGAATGGTAAAATTGTGTAATGAAATCGACTCAGTCGCTTATTTTGGTACGATTCTCAAAAGAATTGAACGCTTTTGGATGCATTTGCGTTCTATTTTTCTGTATTTTGTCACATTCTTAACAAAATCGTGCCGTTATTGCAGAAGAATGGTAAGATTGCATAATGAAATAGACTCACTCGTTCATTTTGACATGCTTTTCAAAACAACTGAACGATGTTGCTAGCATTTGCGTTCTATTTTCCTGTATTTTGTCACATTCTTGACAAAATCGAGTCGTTATTGCAGAAGAATGGTAAGATTGCATAATGAAATAGACTCACTCGTTCATTTTGACATGCTATTCAAAACAACTGAACGATGTTGCTAGCATTTGCGTTCTATTTTCCTGTATTCTGTCAAATTCTTGACAAAATCGAGCCGTTATTGCAGAAGAATGGTAAAATTGTATAATGAAATGGACTCAAAAGTTTATTTTGGCACGATTCTCAAAAGAATTGAACGCTTTTGGATGCATTTGCGTTCAATTTTCATGTATTTTGTCACATTCTTGACAAAATCGAGCCGTTATTGCAGAAGGATGGTAAAATTGTATAATAAAATAGACTCACTCGTTCATTTTGACATGCTTTTCAAAACAACTGAACGATGTTGCTAGCATTTGCGTTGCATTTTCCTTTATTTTGTCACATTTTGACAAAATCGAGTCCTTATTGCAGAAGAATGGTAAAATTGTGTAATGAAATCGACTCAGTCGCTTATTTTGGTACGATTCTCAAAAGAATTGAACGCTTTTGGATGCATTTGCGTTCTATTTTTCTGTATTTTGTCACATTCTTAACAAAATCGTGCCGTTATTGCAGAAGAATGGTAAGATTGCATAATGAAATAGACTCACTCGTTCATTTTGACATGCTTTTCAAAACAACTGAACGATGTTGCTAGCATTTGCGTTCTATTTTCCTGTATTTTGTCACATTCTTGACAAAATCGAGTCGTTATTGCAGAAGAATGGTAAAATTGTATAATAAAATACTCAGTCGTTTATTTTGAAACGATTTTCAAAACAACTGAACGTTATTGGTAGCATTTGCTTTGTATTTTCCTGTATTTTGTCACATTCTTGACAAAATCGAGTCGTTATTGCAGAAGAATGGTAAAATTGTATAATAAAATACTCAGTCGTTTATTTTGAAACGATTTTCAAAACAACTGAACGTTATTGGTAGCATTTGCTTTGTATTTTCCTGTATTTTGTCACATTCTTGACAAAATCGAGTCGTTATTGCAGAAGAATGGTAAAATTGTATAATAAAATACTCAGTCGTTTATTTTGAAACGATTTTCAAAACAACTGAACGTTATTGGTAGCATTTGCTTTGTATTTTCCTGTATTTTGTCACATTCTTGACAAAATCGAGTCGTTATTGCAGAAGAATGGTAAAATTGTATAATAAAATAGACTCAACCGTTTATTATGACACGATTTTCAACGAAATTGAGCGTTATTGGTAGCATTTGCGTTCTATTTTCCTGTCTTTTGTCACATTCTTGACAAAATCGAGTTGTTTTTGCAGAAGAATGGTAAAATTGTATGATAAAATAGACTCAACCGTTTATTATGACACGATTTTCAAAGAAATTGAACGTTATTGGTAGCATTTGCGTTCTATTTTCCTGTATTTTGTCACATTCTTGACAAAATCGAGCCGTTATTGCAGAAGAATGGTAAAATTGCATTATGAAATAGACTCACTCGTTCATTTTGACATGCTTTTGAAAACAACTGAACGATGTTGCTTGAATTTGCGTTGCATTTTCCTTTATTTTGTCACATTTTGACAAAATCGAGTCGTTATTGCAAAGGATGGTAAAATTGTATAAAGAAATGGACTCAACCGTTTATTTTGGCACGATTTTCAAAAGAATTGAACGTTATTGGTAGCATTTGCGTTCAATTTTCCTGTATTTTGTCACATTCTTGACAAAATCGAGCCGTTATTGCAGAAGAATGGTAAAATTGTATAATAAAATAGACTCACTCGTTCATTTTGACATGCTTTTCAAAACAACTGAACGATGTTGCTAGCATTTGCGTTGCATTTTCCTTTATTTTGTCACATTTTGACAAAATAGGGTCCTTATTGCAGAAGAATGGTAAAATTGTGTAATGAAATCGACTCAGTCGCTTATTTTGGTACGATTCTCAAAAGAATTGAACGCTTTTGGATGCATTTGCGTTCTATTTTTCTGTATTTTGTCACATTCTTAACAAAATCGTGCCGTTATTGCAGAAGAATGGTAAGATTGCATAATGAAATAGACTCACTCGTTCATTTTGACATGCTTTTCAAAACAACTGAACGATGTTGCTAGCATTTGCGTTCTATTTTCCTGTATTTTGTCACATTCTTGACAAAATCGAGTCGTTATTGCAGAAGAATGGTAAGATTGCATAATGAAATAGACTCACTCGTTCATTTTGACATGCTATTCAAAACAACTGAACGATGTTGCTAGCATTTGCGTTCTATTTTCCTGTATTCTGTCAAATTCTTGACAAAATCGAGCCGTTATTGCAGAAGAATGGTAAAATTGTATAATGAAATGGACTCAAAAGTTTATTTTGGCACGATTCTCAAAAGAATTGAACGCTTTTGGATGCATTTGCGTTCAATTTTCATGTATTTTGTCACATTCTTGACAAAATCGAGCCGTTATTGCAGAAGAATGGTAAAATTGTATAATAAAATAGACTCACTCGTTCATTTTGACATGCTTTTCAAAACAACTGAACGATGTTGCTAGCATTTGCGTTGCATTTTCCTTTATTTTGTCACATTTTGACAAAATCGAGTCCTTATTGCAGAAGAATGGTAAAATTGTGTAATGAAATCGACTCAGTCGCTTATTTTGGTACGATTCTCAAAAGAATTGAACGCTTTTGGATGCATTTGCGTTCTATTTTTCTGTATTTTGTCACATTCTTAACAAAATCGTGCCGTTATTGCAGAAGAATGGTAAGATTGCATAATGAAATAGACTCACTCGTTCATTTTGACATGCTTTTCAAAACAACTGAACGATGTTGCTAGCATTTGCGTTCTATTTTCCTGTATTTTGTCACATTCTTGACAAAATCGAGTCGTTATTGCAGAAGAATGGTAAAATTGTATAATAAAATACTCAGTCGTTTATTTTGAAACGATTTTCAAAACAACTGAACGTTATTGGTAGCATTTGCTTTGTATTTTCCTGTATTTTGTCACATTCTTGACAAAATCGAGTCGTTATTGCAGAAGAATGGTAAAATTGTATAATAAAATACTCAGTCGTTTATTTTGAAACGATTTTCAAAACAACTGAACGTTATTGGTAGCATTTGCTTTGTATTTTCCTGTATTTTGTCACATTCTTGACAAAATCGAGTCGTTATTGCAGAAGAATGGTAAAATTGTATAATAAAATACTCAGTCGTTTATTTTGAAACGATTTTCAAAACAACTGAACGTTATTGGTAGCATTTGCTTTGTATTTTCCTGTATTTTGTCACATTCTTGACAAAATCGAGTCGTTATTGCAGAAGAATGGTAAAATTGTATAATAAAATAGACTCAACCGTTTATTATGACACGATTTTCAACGAAATTGAGCGTTATTGGTAGCATTTGCGTTCTATTTTCCTGTCTTTTGTCACATTCTTGACAAAATCGAGTTGTTTTTGCAGAAGAATGGTAAAATTGTATGATAAAATAGACTCAACCGTTTATTATGACACGATTTTCAAAGAAATTGAACGTTATTGGTAGCATTTGCGTTCTATTTTCCTGTATTTTGTCACATTCTTGACAAAATCGAGCCGTTATTGCAGAAGAATGGTAAAATTGCATTATGAAATAGACTCACTCGTTCATTTTGACATGCTTTTGAAAACAACTGAACGATGTTGCTTGAATTTGCGTTGCATTTTCCTTTATTTTGTCACATTTTGACAAAATCGAGTCGTTATTGCAAAGGATGGTAAAATTGTATAATGAAATGGACTCAACCGTTTATTTTGGCACGATTTTCAAAAGAATTGAACGTTATTGGTAGCATTTGCGTTCAATTTTCCTGTATTTTGTCACATTCTTGACAAAATCGAGCCGTTATTGCAGAAGAATGGTAAAATTGTATAATAAAATAGACTCACTCGTTCATTTTGACATGCTTTTCAAAACAACTGAACGATGTTGCTAGCATTTGCGTTGCATTTTCCTTTATTTTGTCACATTTTGACAAAATAGGGTCCTTATTGCAGAAGAATGGTAAAATTGTGTAATGAAATCGACTCAGTCGCTTATTTTGGTACGATTCTCAAAAGAATTGAACGCTTTTGGATGCATTTGCGTTCTATTTTTCTGTATTTTGTCACATTCTTAACAAAATCGTGCCGTTATTGCAGAAGAATGGTAAGATTGCATAATGAAATAGACTCACTCGTTCATTTTGACATGCTTTTCAAAACAACTGAACGATGTTGCTAGCATTTGCGTTCTATTTTCCTGTATTTTGTCACATTCTTGACAAAATCGAGTCGTTATTGCAGAAGAATGGTAAAATTGTATAATAAAATACTCAGTCGTTTATTTTGAAACGATTTTCAAAACAACTGAACGTTATTGGTAGCATTTGCTTTGTATTTTCCTGTATTTTGTCACATTCTTGACAAAATCGAGTCGTTATTGCAGAAGAATGGTAAAATTGTATAATAAAATACTCAGTCGTTTATTTTGAAACGATTTTCAAAACAACTGAACGTTATTGGTAGCATTTGCTTTGTATTTTCCTGTATTTTGTCACATTCTTGACAAAATCGAGTCGTTATTGCAGAAGAATGGTAAAATTGTATAATAAAATACTCAGTCGTTTATTTTGAAACGATTTTCAAAACAACTGAACGTTATTGGTAGCATTTGCTTTGTATTTTCCTGTATTTTGTCACATTCATGACAAAATCGAGTCGTTATTGCAGAAGAATGGTAAAATTGTATAATAAAATAGACTCAACCGTTTATTATGACACGATTTTCAACGAAATTGAACGTTATTGGTAGCATTTGCGTTCTATTTTCCTGTCTTTTGTCACATTCTTGACAAAATCGAGTTGTTTTTGCAAAAGAATGGTAAAATTGTATGATAAAATAGACTCAACCGTTTATTATGACACGATTTTCAAAGAAATTGAACGTTATTGGTAGCATTTGCGTTCTATTTTCCTGTATTTTGTCACATTCTTGACAAAATCGAGTCGTTATTGCAGAAGAATGGTAAAATTGTATAATAAAATAGACTCAGTCGTTTATTTTGAAACGATTTTCAAAACAACTGAACGTTATTGGTAGCATTTGCTTTGTATTTTCCTGTATTTTGTCACATTCTTGACAAAATCGAGTCGTTATTGCAGAAGAATGGTAAAATTGTATAATAAAATAGACTCAACCGTTTATTATGACACGATTTTCAACGAAATTGAACGTTATTGGTAGCATTTGCGTTCTATTTTCCTGTCTTTTGTCACATTCTTGACAAAATCGAGTCGTTATTGCAGAAGAATGGTAAAATTGTATAATAAAATAGACTCAGTCGTTTATTTTGAAACGATTTTCAAAACAACTGAACGTTATTGGTAGCATTTGCTTTGTATTTTCCTGTATTTTGTCACATTCTTGACAAAATCGAGTCGTTATTGCAGAAGAATGGTAAAATTGTATAATAAAATAGACTCAACCGTTTATTATGACACGATTTTCAACGAAATTGAACGTTATTGGTAGCATTTGCGTTCTATTTTCCTGTCTTTTGTCACATTCTTGACAAAATCGAGTTGTTTTTGCAAAAGAATGGTAAAATTGTATGATAAAATAGACTCAACCGTTTATTATGACACGATTTTCAAAGAAATTGAACGTTATTGGTAGCATTTGCGTTCTATTTTCCTGTATTTTGTCACATTCTTGACAAAATCGAGTCGTTATTGCAGAAGAATGGTAAAATTGTATAATAAAATAGACTCAGTCGTTTATTTTGAAACGATTTTCAAAACAACTGAACGTTATTGGTAGCATTTGCTTTGTATTTTCCTGTATTTTGTCACATTCTTGACAAAATCGAGTCGTTATTGCAGAAGAATGGTAAAATTGTATAATAAAATAGACTCAACCGTTTATTATGACACGATTTTCAACGAAATTGAACGTTATTGGTAGCATTTGCGTTCTATTTTTCTGTCTTTTGTCACATTTTTGACAAAATCGAGTCGTTTTTGCAGAAGAATGGTAAAATTGTATAATCAAATAGACTCAGTCGTTTATTTTGAAACGATTTTCAAAACAACTGAACGTTATTGGTAGCATTTGCTTTGTATTTTCCTGTATTTTGTCACATTCTTGACAAATTCGAGTCGTTATTGCAGAAGAATGGTAAAATTGTATAATAAAATAGACTCAACCGTTTATTATGACACGATTTTCAAAGAAATTGAACGTTATTGGTAGCATTTGCGTTCTATTTTCCTGTCTTTTGTCACATTTTTGACAAAATCGAGTCGTTTTTGCAGAAGAATGGTAAAATTGTATAATCAAATAGACTCAGTCGTTTATTTTGAAACGATTTTCAAAACTACTGAACGTTATTGGTAGCATTTGCTTTGTATTTTCCTGTATTTTGTCACATTCTTGACAAAATCGAGTCCTTATTGCAGAAGAATGGTAAAATTGTATAATAAAATAGACTCAGTCATTTATTTTGAAACGATTTTCAAAACAACTGAACGTTATTGGTAGCATTTGCTTTGTATTTTCCTGTATTTTGTCACATTCTTTACAAAATCGAGTCGTTATTGCAGAAGAATGGTAAAATTGTATAATAAAATAGACTCAGTCGTTTATTTTGAAACGATTTTCAAAACAACTGAACGTTATTGGTAGCATTTGCTTTGTATTTTCCTGTATTTTGTCACATTCTTGACAAAATCGAGTCGTTATTGCAGAAGAATGGTAAAATTGTATAATAAAATAGACTCAACCGTTTATTATGACACGATCTTCAACGAAATTGAACGTTATTGGTAGCATTTGCGTTCTATTTTCCTGTCTTTTGTCACATTTTTGACAAAATCGAGTCGTTTTTGCAGAAGAATGGTAAAATTGTATAATCAAATAGACTCAGTCGTTTATTTTGAAACGATTTTCAAAACAACTGAACGTTATTGGTAGCATTTGCTTTGTATTTTCCTGTATTTTGTCACATTCTTGACAAATTCGAGTCGTTATTGCAGAAGAATGGTAAAATTGTATAATAAAATAGACTCAACCGTTTATTATGACACGATTTTCAAAGAAATTGAACGTTATTGGTAGCATTTGCGTTCTATTTTCCTGTCTTTTGTCACATTTTTGACAAAATCGAGTCGTTTTTGCAGAAGAATGGTAAAATTGTATAATCAAATAGACTCAGTCGTTTATTTTGAAACGATTTTCAAAACAACTGAACGTTATTGGTAGCATTTGCTTTGTATTTTCATGTATTTTGTCACATTCTTGACAAAATCGAGTCGTTATTGCAGAAGAATGGTAAAATTGTATAATAAAATAGACTCAGTCGTTTATTTTGAAACGATTTTCAAAACAACTGAACGTTATTGGTAGCATTTGCTTTGTATTTTCCTGTATTTTGTCACATTCTTGACAAATTCGAGTCGTTATTGCAGAAGAATGGTAAAATTGTATAATAAAATAGACTCAACCGTTTATTATGACACGATTTTCAAAGAAATTGAACGTTATTGGTAGCATTTGCGTTCTATTTTCCTGTCTTTTGTCACATTTTTGACAAAATCGAGTCGTTTTTGCAGAAGAATGGTAAAATTGTATAATCAAATAGACTCAGTCGTTTATTTTGAAACGATTTTCAAAACAACTGAACGTTATTGGTAGCATTTGCTTTGTATTTTCATGTATTTTGTCACATTCTTGACAAAATCGAGTCGTTATTGCAGAAGAATGGTAAAATTGTATAATAAAATAGACTCAGTCGTTTATTTTGAAACGATTTTCAAAACAACTGAACGTTATTGGTAGCATTTGCTTTGTATTTTCCTGTATTTTGTCACATTCTTGACAAAATCGAGTCGTTATTGCAGAAGAATGGTAAAATTGTATAATAAAATAGACTCAGTCGTTTATTTTGGCACGATTTTCAAAAGAATTGAAATTTATTGGTAGCATTTGCGTTCTATTTTAATGTATTTTGTCACATTCTTGACAAAATCGAGTCGTTATTGCAAGTATCTGATAATTTTTGAATATCAGAAACACGGTGAGATACAAATGTTTTTAATTTTGCTGGTTCGGTTTTAAGCCATGATAGAACAATAGTCGACTCGCACCAATAAAATACACCATCGATCTGCATTTTCAAGGCAGAAATGACTTTATTCGTTAATTTTACCATGAGCAGTGCGCCACTGAGTTCCAACCTTGGTACAGTTAATGTTCTTAAAGGTGCTATACGTGATTTTGCAGTAATAATTCGAACTAACATTTCGTTTGATGCTGATCTTGTTCGTAAATAAATACAAGTTCCGTAAGCTAATTCTGATGCATCCGAAAATGCATGAATTTGAGTTTCAATGAAATGCGGTAAGGTAATTTGTCGAGGTATTGCTATTTTGTTAATCACGGGAAGTTGATTATAAAAATCTTGCCATTCGGTAAATAATGATACGGGTATGGACTCGTCCCAATCAATTTTCAAAAGCCAAAGTTTTTGCAGTGTAGCCTTAGCCTTTACCGTAATTGGTCCCAACAAGCCTAAGGGATCGAATATTTGTGACGTTATGGAATGAATTTGTCGCTTACTAACCTTCGTTTGTTTTTGCCAGTTACTATTAATGTACTGAAAAATGTCGCTCCTTGCGTTCCAACCAATACCTAAAGTTTTACAATTTTGGTCAGTCGGTATTATAAAATTTTGAATATTAGCTGAATTTTTTATTTTCTGGGTTTCGAATAAATTTGGTTGATTAGAGACCCATTTTCTGAGCTCAAAACATCCGATGCTCATTATGTTATTTAAATCGTTGAATAAGTTTCGCGCTGATTGAATATCATTCGTGCCGGTTATTAAGTCGTCGACATAAAAGTCATTAAGTATTGTCCGAGATGCTGTAGGGTACTGATTTTCGTTTTCATATGCTAATTGGTTAAGTCATCGTGTAGATAAAAATGAAGCTGATGACGTTCCGTACGTAATTGTGTTTAAGGTGAAATGTTTTAATGGTTGTGATGTATCCGAACACCATACTATACATTGCAAGTGTCTTTGAGATGGATGTATCTCCACCTGCCTGTACATTTTTGTAATGTCGGCAGCCATAACTATATTGTGTTTCCTAAAACGCACCAAAATGTTGTACAGTTCATCCTGTACAGTAGGTCCTACTTTGAGAATGTCATTCAACGACAAATTCGTTGATGACTTTGAGGGGCCATCAAAGACTACCCTCAACTTTGTAGTGAGTGATGTTTCTTTTATTACACAATGATGAGGGAGGTAATAAGGAACGTGATTAAATGTAATTCGCGGATTAAATTCGGTCATGTGGCCTAATTTTATGTATTCTTCCATAAAAGAAATGTACTGAGATTTAACCTTTTTATTTTTCGATAATTTTGTTTCGAGTACATGAAATCGCTTGATTGCATTATTTACGGAATTTCCTAAATTTCTGTAATTTTCTCGTACAGGTAATTTAACCATAAAACGTCCGGTTATTGGGTTTCGTGAAAAGTTGTCGAGAAATTCTTGTTCGCATTCGGCTTCTTCTTTACTGTAAATTTTTCTGTGCGGAATCTCTTCGATTTGCCAAAATCTTTCTAGCTGTTTGTCTAAGTCGTTAAAATTTGTTGCTAAATTGCACGTTGCTTGATTATGTTTGAAGGGAATAAATAATGGACCTGACACTAGCCATCCTAGCATAGATTTTTGTAGGATGGGTTCTCGTGGGTCTAATTTGATTTGTCCGACGCTTAATAATTCGTAGAAAGTGCCGGCTCCTATTAAAATGAGGATATGATTTGATTCATTAAAATTCGGATCGGCCAAAGATATATTTTTGGGAATATTGAAAGTAGTTCGATTAATATTGATTTGAGGAATGTGTTCCGTTATTTTATCTAGTATGAGAAATGGTATTTTTGTCGAGTAATCGTTATATAATGATTTTATTGTTGTTTCCGTTTTTTCGTTAATTTTAATACATGACGCGTTAATGCCTAGAATAGGCATATTAACCCTTCGCGTTTTTAATCTGAATTTATTGCCTAAATTTTTCGTTATAAATGACGATTGAGAGCCATTGTCTAACAATGCTCTGCATTTTATTAAATTGTTATCGATATTTGAAATATATACAATCGCTGTGGATAATAAAACGAAGCAATTATTTGTTTGCTGACTGTGTGTTGAAATAGAAACATTTCCGACAACCCCTGTATCGTTAATGGTTGAGACTTGCATCCTAGGTGAGACCGCCTAACGCGTCGCGGATCCTTCCCTGTCATTTGTGCGCTCTTGCGCGCTAAAATTGTTATTGTTTTGTTTACCGTGTTGAGGGTTAAATTTAATGCCATCGCAATGTAATAACGTGTTATGTCGTTTGTTACAGATTTTACATCCGCCAGACCTACAGTCAAAACTACTGTGGCCATATCTTAAACAATTCGTGCATATTTTTTTGTTTTTTAGTTCAACAAGTCGTGAATCGTAATTCATTTTTAATAAATGTTGACAAGTGTTAATATAATGATTTGAACTTCGGCAAAATACACATGATACGCGAGTATTGTTACCATTATTATTCGTTGCAATATGTGCTTGAGATTTTATATCGATCCTTTTAACGTGTTGGCCTTTTGTGTCTGTCATTTCTAGAAACTGACTACGCTTGGTTAGAAAAGCGACAAATTCGGTGACAGTGGGCATTTCGCTGCTGTTTGATTTCGATTCCCACTCCCTTTTTGATAAATACTCGAGTTTTGAAGTTAAGAGATATATTAAAATTGCATCCCATGACTGTACGGGTATATCAAGATTTTCGAGTGCTTTAAAATGTTTTAAAAAATTATCAATAAATCCCCTTAACGACAAATATGAATTAGCGGTTACTTGCGGAAGATCGAATATGTTTTTTAAATGAGCTCGAGTGATTACCTTTTTATTTTCAAATCTGGTTTGCAACAAACTCCAAGCAACTGGATAATTAGCTTCAGATGCTTCTAAATAATTAATAACTGATTTAGCTTCACCTCGTAAAGCAGATTGTAAATAGTAATATTTTTGAATAGCTGTTAAAGTTGCATTATTATTGATTAATGAATTAAATGTGTCTTTGAATAAAAACCATTCCTCGTAGGCACCAGAAAATTCAGGAAGACTTATTTTAGGTAATTGAACGCCTAATTGCTGTACATTTGTAGCTTGTGTGAGATTATTTGAGTTATTCGCTGTTGAATTGTTATTAATTTGCTTTTTTGCTTTATCTAATGCCTCAAAATACCTATTTTCAAATATTTCGCGCTCTTCAATTTCTATGTTGATTAAACTTTCTTTCGTTTTAAGGTCTATTTTAGTTTGTACGTCGTCGAATAAATTCCACAGCAGAGAATTTTTTTCTAATCATGGTTCTATTCCGCTTAAATTTTCCTTTGTTAAATTGCCCAAGAATGTGTCGAATCGCGTGAGCTGTCCTTTCAATATAGCTCTTCGAGCACGCAATTTTTTTAATTCGGTTTCGGACATTTTTATTCGTGAATTGTAATTTTCGAGTCTTTAAAATATTATCGTGATTTAATATTTTAATGAAATAAATTGCAATAATATCAAAAAAGAAAATTGATAAAGGATCGTGTATTTCGTATTATTATTTGTAATCGTGTTATTAATTGTAAAAATATATTATTTAAAATATTGATCGAGTGGATTATTTGTATGAGAGAAAGAAAAATCGAGTCGATTGTGAACATTTAATGTAAAAATAATGGATAAATTGCAGGATGGACTCACTGTTTCGCTGTAGACATTTTGTGTTCCACGCTGCTCCCACGTGTTTGTTTCGCTGCTTCAGTTATATCGTGGATCGAAGGACCAAATGTTTGTTGGGGTCAATGGGCATTTCCAATAACCACTTCTTGCATTTGTTTTAAACACTTTATTAACGTAAATCAAAGTTGATTCTTTTAAATACTAATGCGTATATACATGGTGTGCGAGCACGTCTTATTAGTAAGCACGTCTTATTAAATACAACGACATTCATAGAGTCAGTGTTTTAGCTTTGACTGCGCAACAACCCCCTTCTAATACCGGGCGTGATGCGTGCGCTCAATAAAAATAGTTCGTAGAAATTTAAATTACATGTATAATACAAACAATAGTCAACTAGGCATTGAACAGAAATTTTTCCTCTTAACTTGAAATCTTGACAAAATTAACAAGATTTTGCAAAAGGAATTTTAAAATTGTTCATAAAATAAGATAAACATAACCATTCACTTTGACACGATTTTTAAAGCAATTGAACACTATTGGTGACATATGCGCTCTATTTCCCTGTATTTGGCCACATAACACTGTGTTATACGTATAAGATGGTCAACTACGAATTGACCGGAAATTTTTCCATTTAGCTTGAAATCTTAACAAAATCAAGAAGTTTTTGCAAAAGGAATTTTCAAATTGTTCATGAAATAAGATAAACTTATCATTTTGACACGATTTTCAAAACAGTTGAACCCCATTGGTGACATATGCGCTGTATTTCCCTGTATTTGGCCACATAACACTGTGTTATATGTATAAGATGGTCAACTAGGAATTGAACGGAAATTTTTAAATTAAGCATGAAATCTTAACAAAATAAAGAAGTTTTTGCAAAAGTAATTTTCAAACTGTTCATGAAATAAGATAAACTTACCCATTCATTTTGACACGATTTTTAAAACAATTGAACACTATTGGTGACATATGCGCTCTATTTTCCTGTATTTGGCCACATAACACTGTGTTATACGTATAAGATGGTCAACTACGAATTGAACATAAATTTTTATATTTAGCATGAAATCTTAACAAAATTAAGAAGTTTTTGCAAAAGGAATTTTCAAATTGTTCATAAAATAAAATAAACTGAGCCATTCATTTTGACACGATTTTCAAAACAATTGAACATTCTTGGTTAACATTTGCGCTTCGTATTGCTATATTTAGTCAGAAGAGTCTGATTATCCGTGAGACGATCAAGTACGAACTGTACCGATATTTTTCCATTTAACTTGACATCTTGACGAAAACAAGAAGTATTTGCAAAAAGAATTTTAAAATTGTTCATAAAATAAAATAAACTTAGCCATTCATTTTGACACGATTCTCAAAACAATTGAACACTATTGGTGACATATGCGTTCTGTTCCCCTGTATTTGGTCGCATTATACTGTGTTATCCGTATGAGATGGTCAACTAGGAATTGAACGGAAATTTTTCCATTTAGCTTGAAATCTTGACAAAATAAGGAAGTTTTTGCAAAGGGAATTTCAAAGTTGTTCATAAAATAAGATAAAATAAGCCATTCATTTTGACACGATTCTCAAAACAATTCAACACTATTGGTGACATATGCGTTCTGTTCCCCTGTATTTGGCCACATAACACTGTTTTAGACGTATAAGATGATCAACTAGGAATTGAACGGATATTTTTCCATTTAGCTTGAAATCTTGACAAAATAAGGAAGTTTTTGCAAAGGGAATTTTAAAGTTGTTCATAAAATAAGATAAACTTAGCCACTCATTTTGACAATATTTTAAAAACAATTGAACCTTATTGGTAGCATATGCGCTCAACTAGGAATTGAAGGGAAATTTTTAAATTTAGCATGAAAGCGTAACAAAATAGAGAAGTTTTTGCAAAAGGAATTTTAAAATTGTTCATGAAATAAAATAAACTTACCTATTCATTTTGACACGATTTTTAAAACAATTGAACACTATTGGTGACATATGCGCTCTATTTCCCTGTATTTGGCCACATAACACTGTGTTATACGTATAAGATGGTCAACTACGAATTGAACGGAAATTTTTATATTTAGCATGAAATCTTAACAAAATTAAGAAGTTTTTGCAAAAGGAATTTTCAAATTGTTCATAAAATAAAATAAACTGAGCCATTCATTTTGACACGATTTTCAAAACAATTGAACATTCTTGGTTAACATTTGCGCTTCGTATTGCTATATTTAGTCAGAAGAGTCTGATTATCCGTGAGACGATCAAGTACGAACTGTACCGATATTTTTCCATTTAACTTGACATCTTGACGAAAACAAGAAGTATTTGCAAAAAGAATTTTAAAATTGTTCATAAAATAAAATATACTTAGCCATTCATTTTGACACGATTCTCAAAACAATTCAACACTATTGGTGACATATGCGTTCTGTTCCCCTGTATTTGGTCGCATTATACTGTGTTATCCGTATGAGATGGTCAACTAGGAATTGAACGGAAATTTTTCCATTTAGCTTGAAATCTTGACAAAATAAGGAAGTTTTTGCAAAGGGAATTTCAAAGTTGTTCATAAAATAAGATAAAATAAGCCATTCATTTTGACACGATTCTCAAAACAATTCAACACTATTGGTGACATATGCGTTCTGTTCCCCTGTATTTGGCCACATAACACTGTTTTAGACGTATAAGATGATCAACTAGGAATTGAACGGATATTTTTCCATTTAGCTTGAAATCTTGACAAAATAAGGAAGTTTTTGCAAAGGGAATTTTAAAGTTGTTCATAAAATAAGATAAACTTAGCCACTCATTTTGACAATATTTTAAAAACAATTGAACCCTATTGGTAGCATATGCGCTCAACTAGGAATTGAAGGGAAATTTTTAAATTTAGCATGAAATCGTAACAAAATAAAGAAGTTTTTGCAAAAGGAATTTTAAAATTGTTCATGAAATAAAATAAACTTACCTATTCATTTTGACACGGTTTTTAAAACAATTGAACACTATTGGTGACATATGCGCTTTATTTCCCTGTATTTGGCCACATAACACTGTGTTATACGTATAAGATGGTCAACAACGAATTGAACGGAAATTTTTATATTTAGCATGAAATCTTAACAAAATTAAGAAGTTTTTGCAAAAGGAATTTTCAAATTGTTCATAAAATAAAATAAACTGAGCCATTCATTTTGACACGATTTTCAAAACAATCGAACACTATTGGTGACATATGCGCTCTGTTCGTCTGTATTTGTTCACATTATAATGTGTTATTCGTATGAAATGGTCAACTAGGAATTGATCGGAAATTTTCCCTTTTAGCTTGAAATCTTGACAAAATAAGGACGTTTTTGCAAAGGGAATTTTAAAGTTGTTCATAAAATAAGATAAACTTAGCCACTCATTTTGACACTATTTTAAAAACAATTGAACATTATTGGTAGCATATGCGCTCAACTTCCCTGAATTGAGTCACATACTGCTGTAAATCTGTATGAGACGTACAGGTACCCACGAATTGGACCGATATTTTTCCATTTAGCTTGATTTCTTGACGAAATCAAGGTTTTTGCAAAAAGCAATTTTAAAATTGTTCATGAAATAAGATAAACTTACCCATTCATTTTGACACGATTTTTAAAACAATTGAAGACTATTGGTGACATATGCGCTCTATTTTCCTGTATTTAGCCACATAACACTGTGTTATCCGTATAAGATGGTCAACTAGGAATTGAAGGGAAATTTTTAAATTTAGCATGAAATCTTAAGAAAACAAGAAGTATTTGCAAAAAGAATTTTAAAATTGTTCATAATATAAAATAAACTTAGCCATTCATTTTGACACGATTTTTAAAACAATTGAACACTATTGGTGACATATGCGCTTTATTTCCCTGTATTTGGCCACATAACACTGTGTTATACGTATAAGATGGTCAACTACGAATAGAACGGAAATTTTTATATTTAGCATGAAATCTTAACAAAATTAAGAAGATTTTGCAAAAGGAATTTTCAAATTGTTCATAAAATAAGATAAACTAAGCCATTCATTTTGACACGATTTTCAAAACAATTGAACACTATTGGTGACATATGCGCTGTATTTCCCAGTATTTGGCCACATAACACTGTTTTAGACGTATAAGATGATCAACTAGGAATTGAACGGATATTTTTCCATTAAGCTTGAAATCTTGACAAAATAAGGAAGTTTTTGCAAAGGGAATTTTAAAGTTGTTCATAAAATAGGATAAACTTAGCCATTCATTTTGACACTATTTTCAAAACAATTGAACATTATTGGTAGCATATGCGCTCTATTTCCCTGTATTTAGTCATATACTGCTGTAAATCTGTATGAGACGTACAGGTACCCACGAATAGAACCGATATTTATCCATTTAGCTTGATTTCTTGACGTAATCAAGGCTTTTGCAAAAGGAATTTTAAAATTGTTCATAAAATAAGATAAACTAAGCCATTCATTTTGACACGATTTTCAAAACAATCGAACACTATTTGTGACATATGCGCTCTGTTCGTCTGTATTTGGTCACATTATAATGTGTTATTCGTATGAAATGGTCAACTAGGAATTGATCGGAAATTTTCCCTTTTAGCTTGAAATCTTGACAAAATAAGGAAGTTTTTGCAAAGGGAATTTTAAAGTTGTTCATAAAATAAGATAAACTTAGCCACTCATTTTGACACTATTTTAAAAAAAATTGAACACTATTGGTGACATATGCGCTCTGTTCCCCAGTATTTGGTCACATTATAATGTGTTATCCGTATTAAATGGTCAACTAGGAATTGATCGGAAATTTTTCCATTTAGCTTGAAATCTTGACAAAACAAGAAGTATTTGCAAAAAGAATTTTAATATTGTTCATAATATAAAATAAACTTAGCCATTCATTTTGACACGATTCTCAAAACAATTGAACACTATTGGTGACATATGCACTCTGTTCCCCTGTATTTGGTCGCATTATACTGTGTTTTCCGTATGAGATGGTCAACTAGGAATTGAACGGAAATTTTTCCATTTAGGTTGAAATCTTGACAAAATAAGGAAGTTTTTGCAAAGAGATTTCAAAGTTGTTCATAAAATAAGATAAACTAAGCCATTCATTTTGACACGATTTTCAAAACAATTGAACACTATTGGTGACATATGCGCTGTATTTCCCTGTATTTGGCCACATAACACTGTGTTATCCGTATAAGATGGTCAACTAGGAATTGAAGGGAAATTTTTAAATTTAGCATGAAATCTTAACAAAATAAAGAAGTTTTTGCAAAAGGAATTTTAAAATTGTTCATGAAATAAAATAAACTTACCTATTCATTTTGACACGATTTTCAAAACAGTTGAACCCCATTGGTGACATATGCGCTGTATTTCCCTGTATGTGGCCACATAACATTGTGTTATACGTATAAGATGGTCAACTAGGAATTGAACGGAAATTTTTAAATTAAGCATGAAATCTTAACAAAATAAAGAAGTTTTCGCTAAAGGAATTTTCAAACTGTTCATGAAATAAGATAAACTTACCCATTCATTTTGACACGATTTTTAAAACAATTGAACACTATTGGTGACATATCCGCTCTATTTCCCTGTATTTGGCCACATAACACTGTGTTATACGTATAAGATGGTCAACTACGAATTGAACGGAAATTTTTATATTTAGCATGAAATCTTAACAAAATTAAGAAGTTTTTGCAAAAGGAATTTTCAAATTGTTCATAAAATAAAATAAACTGAGCCATTCATTTTGACACGATTTTCAAAACAATTGAACATTCTTGGTTAACATTTGCGCATCGTATTGCTATATTTAGTCAGAAGACTGTGATTATCCGTGAGACGATCAAGTACGAACTGTACCGATATTTTTCCATTTAACTTGACTTCTTGACGAAAACAAGAAGTATTTGCAAAAAGAATTTTAAAATTGTTCATAAAATAAAATAAACTTAGCCATTCATTTTGACACGATTCTCAAAACAATCGAACACTATTGGTGACATATGCGCTCTGTTCGTCTGTATTTGGTCACATTATTATGTGTTATTCGTATGAAATGGTCAACTAGGAATTGATCGGAAATTTTCCCTTTTAGCTTGAAATCTTGACAAAATAAGGAAGTTTTTGCAAAGGGAATTTTAAAGTTGTTCATAAAATAAGATAAACTTAGCCACTCATTTTGACACTATTTTAAAAACAATTGAACCTTATTGATAGCATATGCGCTCAACATCCCTGTATTGAGTCACATACTGCTGTAAATCTGTATGAGACGTACAGGTACCCACGAATTGGACCGATATTTTTCCATTTAGCTTGATTTCTTGACGAAACCAAAGTTTCTGCAAAAGGAATTTTAAAATTGTTCATAAAATAAGATAAACTAAGGCATTCATTTTGACACGATTTTCAAAACAATTGAAGACTATTGGTGACATATGCGCTCTATTTTCCTGTATTTGGCCACATAACACTGTGTTATCCGTATAAGATGGTCAACTAGGAATTGAAGGGAAATTTTTAAATTTAGCATGAAATCTTAACAAAATTAAGAAGTTTTTGCAAAAGGAATTTTAAAATTGTTCATGAAATAAAATAAACTTACCTATTCATTTTGACACGATTTTTAAAACAATTGAACACTATTGGTGACATATGCGCTCTATTTTCCTGTATTTGGCCACATAACACTGTGTTATACGTATAAGATGGTCAACTACGAATTGAACGGAAATTTTTATTTTTAGCATGAAATCTTAACAAAATTAAGAAGTTTTTGCAAAAGGAATTTTCAAATTGTTCATAAAATAAAATAAACTGAGCCATTTATTTTGACACGATTTTCAAAACAATCGAACACTATTGGTGACATATGCGCTCTGTTCGTCTGTATTTGTTCACATTATAATGTGTTATTCGTATGAAATGGTCAACTAGGAATTGATCGGAAATTTTCCCTTTTAGCTTGAAATCTTGACAAAATAAGGATGTTTTTGCAAAGGGAATTTTAAAGTTGTTCATAAAATAAGATAAACTTAGCCACTCATTTTGACACTATTTTAAAAACAATTGAACATTATTGGTAGCATATGCGCTCAACTTCCCTGAATTGAGTCACATACTGCTGTAAATCTGTATGAGACGTACAGGTACCCACGAATTGGACCGATATTTTTCCTTTTAGCTTGATTTCTTGACGAAATCAAGGTTTTTGCAAAAGCAATTTTAAAATTGTTCATGAAATAAGATAAACTTACCCATTCATTTTGACACGATTTTTAAAACAATTGAAGACTATTGGTGACATATGCGCTCTATTTTCCTGTATTTAGCCACATAACACTGTGTTATCCGTATAAGATGGTCAACTAGGAATTGAAGGGAAATTTTTAAATTCAGCATGAAATCTTAACAAAATAAAGAAGTTTTTGCAAAAGGAATTTTAAAATTGTTCATGAAATAAAATAAACTTACCTATTCATTTTGACACGATTTTCAATACAATCGAACACTATTGGTGACATATGCGCTCTGTTCCCCTGTATTTGGTCACATTATAATGTGTTATCCGTATTAAATGGTCAACTAGGAATTGATCGGAAATTTTTCCGTTTAGCTTGAAATCTTGACAAAATAAGGAAGTTTTTGCAAAGGGAATTTTAAAGTTGTTCATAAAATAAAATAAACTTAGCCATTCATTTTGACACGATTCTCAAAACAATTGAACACTATTGGTGACATATGCGCTCTGTTCCCCTGTATTTGGTCACATTATAATGTGTTTTCCGAATTAAATGGTCAACTAGGAATTGATCGGAAATTTTTCCATTTAGCTTGAAATCTTGACAAAACAAGAAGTATTTGCAAAAAGAATTTTAATATTGTTCATAATATAAAATAAACTTAGCCATTCATTTTGACACGATTCTCAAAACAATTGAACACTATTGGTGACATATGCACTCTGTTCCCCTGTATTTGGTCGCATTATACTGTGTTATCCGTATGAGATGGTCAACTAGGAATTGAACGGAAATTTTTCCATTTAGCTTGAAATCTTGACAAAATAAGGAAGTTTTTGCAAAGGGAATTTCAAAGTTGTTCATAAAATAAGATAAACTAAGCCATTCGTTTTGACACGATTTTCAAAACAATTGAACACTATTGGTGACATATGCGCTGTATTTCCCTGTATTTGGCCACATAACACTGTGTTATCCGTATAAGATGGTCAACTAGGAATTGAAGGGAAATTTTTAAATTTAGCATGAAATCTTAACAAAATAAAGAAGTTTTTGCAACAGGAATTTTAAAATTGTTCAAGAAATAAAATAAACTTACCTATTCATTTTGACACGATTTTCAATACAATCGAACACTATTGGTGACATATGCGCTCTGTTCCCCTGTATTTGGTCACATTATAATGTGTTATCCGTATTAAATGGTCAACTAGGAATTGATCGGAAATTTTCCCTTTTAGCTTGAAATCTTGACAAAATAAGGAAGTTTTTGCAAAGGGAATTTTAAAGTTGTTCATAAAATAAGATAAACTTAGCCACTCATTTTGACACTATTTTAAAAACAATTGAACCTTATTGATAGCATATGCGCTCAACTTCCCTGTATTGAGTCACATACTGCTGTAAATCTGTATGAGACGTACAGGTACCCACGAATTGGACCGATATTTTTCCATTTAGCTTGATTTCTTGACGAAACCAAAGTTTCTGCAAAAGGAATTTTAAAATTGTTCATAAAATAAGGTAAACTAAGGCATTCATTTTGACACGATTTTCAAAACAATTGAAGACTATTGGTGACATATGCGCTCTATTTTCCTGTATTTGGCCACATAACACTGTGTTATCCGTATAAGATGGTCAACTAGGAATTGAAGGGAAATTTTTAAATTTAGCATGAAATCTTAACAAAATAAAGAAGTTTTTGCAAAAGGAATTTTAAAATTGTTCATGAAATAAAATAAACTTACCTATTCATTTTGACACGATTTTCAAAACAATTGAACATTCTTGGTTAACATTTGCGCATCGTATTGCTATATTTAGTCAGAAGACTGTGATTATCCGTGAGACGATCAAGTACGAACTGTACCGATATTTTTCCATTTAACTTGACTTCTTGACGAAAACAAGAAGTATTTGCAAAAAGAATTTTAAAATTGTTCATAAAATAAAATAAACTTAGCCATTCATTTTGACACGATTCTCAAAACAATCGAACACTATTGGTGACATATGCGCTCTGTTCGTCTGTATTTGGTCACATTATTATGTGTTATTCGTATGAAATGGTCAACTAGGAATTGATCGGAAATTTTCCCTTTTAGCTTGAAATCTTGACAAAATAAGGAAGTTTTTGCAAAGGGAATTTTAAAGTTGTTCATAAAATAAGATAAACTTAGCCACTCATTTTGACACTATTTTAAAAACAATTGAACCTTATTGATAGCATATGCGCTCAACTTCCCTGTATTGAGTCACATACTGCTGTAAATCTGTATGAGACGTACAGGTACCCACGAATTGGACCGATATTTTTCCATTTAGCTTGATTTCTTGACGAAACCAAAGTTTCTGCAAAAGGAATTTTAAAATTGTTCATAAAATAAGATAAACTAAGGCATTCATTTTGACACGATTTTCAAAACAATTGAAGACTATTGGTGACATATGCGCTCTATTTTCCTGTATTTGGCCACATAACACTGTGTTATCCGTATAAGATGGTCAACTAGGAATTGAAGGGAAATTTTTAAATTTAGCATGAAATCTTAACAAAATTAAGAAGTTTTTGCAAAAGGAATTTTAAAATTGTTCATGAAATAAAATAAACTTACCTATTCATTTTGACACGATTTTTAAAACAATTGAACACTATTGGTGACATATGCGCTCTATTTTCCTGTATTTGGCCACATAACACTGTGTTATCCGTATAAGATGGTCAACTACGAATTGAACGGAAATTTTTATATTTAGCATGAAATCTTAACAAAATTAAGAAGTTTTTGCAAAAGGAATTTTCAAATTGTTCATAAAATAAAATAAACTGAGCCATTTATTTTGACACGATTTTCAAAACAATCGAACACTATTGGTGACATATGCGCTCTGTTCGTCTGTATTTGTTCACATTATAATGTGTTATTCGTATGAAATGGTCAACTAGGAATTGATCGGAAATTTTCCCTTTTAGCTTGAAATCTTGACAAAATAAGGATGTTTTTGCAAAGGGAATTTTAAAGTTGTTCATAAAATAAGATAAACTTAGCCACTCATTTTGACACTATTTTAAAAACAATTGAACATTATTGGTAGCATATGCGCTCAACTTCCCTGAATTGAGTCACATACTGCTGTAAATCTGTATGAGACGTACAGGTACCCACGAATTGGACCGATATTTTTCCATTTAGCTTGATTTCTTGACGAAATCAAGGTTTTTGCAAAAGCAATTTTAAAATTGTTCATGAAATATGATAAACTTACCCATTCATTTTGACACGATTTTTAAAACAATTGAAGACTATTGGTGACATATGCGCTCTATTTTCCTGTATTTAGCCACATAACACTGTGTTATCCGTATAAGATGGTCAACTAGGAATTGAAGGGAAATTTTTAAATTTAGCATGAAATCTTAACAAAATAAAGAAGTTTTTGCAAAAGGAATTTTAAAATTGTTCATGAAATAAAATAAACTTACCTATTCATTTTGACACGATTTTCAATACAATCGAACACTATTGGTGACATATGCGCTCTGTTCCCCTGTATTTGGTCACATTATAATGTGTTATCCGTATTAAATGGTCAACTAGGAATTGATCGGAAATTTTTCCGTTTAGCTTGAAATCTTGACAAAATAAGGAAGTTTTTGCAAAGGGAATTTTAAAGTTGTTCATAAAATAAAATAAACTTAGCCATTCATTTTGACACGATTCTCAAAACAATTGAACACTATTGGTGACATATGCGCTCTGTTCCCCTGTATTTGGTCACATTATAATGTGTTTTCCGAATTAAATGGTCAACTAGGAATTGATCGGAAATTTTTCCATTTAGCTTGAAATCTTGACAAAACAAGAAGTATTTGCAAAAAGAATTTTAATATTGTTCATAATATAAAATAAACTTAGCCATTCATTTTGACACGATTCTCAAAACAATTGAACACTATTGGTGACATATGCACTCTGTTCCCCTGTATTTGGTCGCATTATACTGTGTTATCCGTATGAGATGGTCAACTAGGAATTGAACGGAAATTTTTCCATTTAGCTTGAAATCTTGACAAAATAAGGAAGTTTTTGCAAAGGGAATTTCAAAGTTGTTCATAAAATAAGATAAACTAAGCCATTCGTTTTGACACGATTTTCAAAACAATTGAACACTATTGGTGACATATGCGCTGTATTTCCCTGTATTTGGCCACATAACACTGTGTTATCCGTATAAGATGGTCAACTAGGAATTGAAGGGAAATTTTTAAATTTAGCATGAAATCTTAACAAAATAACGAAGTTTTTGCAACAGGAATTTTAAAATTGTTCAAGAAATAAAATAAACTTACCTATTCATTTTGACACGATTTTCAATACAATCGAACACTATTGGTGACATATGCGCTCTGTTCCCCTGTATTTGGTCACATTATAATGTGTTATCCGTATTAAATGGTCAACTAGGAATTGATCGGAAATTTTCCCTTTTAGCTTGAAATCTTGACAAAATAAGGAAGTTTTTGCAAAGGGAATTTTAAAGTTGTTCATAAAATAAGATAAACTTAGCCACTCATTTTGACACTATTTTAAAAACAATTGAACCTTATTGATAGCATATGCGCTCAACTTCCCTGTATTGAGTCACATACTGCTGTAAATCTGTATGAGACGTACAGGTACCCACGAATTGGACCGATATTTTTCCATTTAGCTTGATTTCTTGACGAAACCAAAGTTTCTGCAAAAGGAATTTTAAAATTGTTCATAAAATAAGATAAACTAAGGCATTCATTTTGACACGATTTTCAAAACAATTGAAGACTATTGGTGACATATGCGCTCTATTTTCCTGTATTTGGCCACATAACACTGTGTTATCCGTATAAGATGGTCAACTAGGAATTGAAGGGAAATTTTTAAATTTAGCATGAAATCTTAACAAAATAAAGAAGTTTTTGCAAAAGGAATTTTAAAATTGTTCATGAAATAAAATAAACTTACCTATTCATTTTGACACGATTTTTAAAACAATTGAACACTATTGGTGACATATGCGCTCTATTTTCCTGTATTTGGCCACATAACACTGTGTTATACGTATAAGATGGTCAACTACGAATTGAACGGAAATTTTTATATTTAGCATGAAATCTTAACAATATTAAAAAGTTTTTGCAAAAGGAATTTTCAAATTGTTCATGAAATAAGATAAACTTACCCATTCATTTTGACACGATTTTCAAAACAATTGAACATTCTTGGTTAACATTTGCGCTTCCTATTGCTATATTTAGTCAGAAGACTGTGATTATCCGTGAGACGATCAAGTACGAACTGTACCGATATTTTTCCATTTAACTTGACCTCTTGACGAAAACAAGAAGTATTTGCAAAAAGAATTTTAAAATTGTTCATAAAATAAAATAAACTGAGCCATTTATTTTGACACGATTTTCAAAACAATCGAACACTATTGGTGACATATGCGCTCTGTTCGTCTGTATTTGTTCACATTATAATGTGTTATTCGTATGAAATGGTCAACTAGGAATTGATCGGAAATTTTCCCTTTTAGCTTGAAATCTTGACAAAATAAGGATGTTTTTGCAAAGGGAATTTTAAAGTTGTTCATAAAATAAGATAAACTTAGCCACTCATTTTGACACTATTTTAAAAACAATTGAACATTATTGGTAGCATATGCGCTCAACTTCCCTGAATTGAGTCACATACTGCTGTAAATCTGTATGAGACGTACAGGTACCCACGAATTGGACCGATATTTTTCCATTTAGCTTGATTTCTTGACGAAATCAAGGTTTTTGCAAAAGCAATTTTAAAATTGTTCATGAAATAAGATAAACTTACCCATTCATTTTGACACGATTTTTAAAACAATTGAAGACTATTGGTGACATATGCGCTCTATTTTCCTGTATTTAGCCACATAACACTGTGTTATCCGTATAAGATGGTCAACTAGGAATTGAAGGGAAATTTTTAAATTTAGCATGAAATCTTAACAAAATAAAGAAGTTTTTGCAAAAGGAATTTTAAAATTGTTCATGAAATAAAATAAACTTACCTATTCATTTTGACACGATTTTCAATACAATCGAACACTATTGGTGACATATGCGCTCTGTTCCCCTGTATTTGGTCACATTATAATGTGTTATCCGTATTAAATGGTCAACTAGGAATTGATCGGAAATTTTTCCGTTTAGCTTGAAATCTTGACAAAATAAGGAAGTTTTTGCAAAGGGAATTTTAAAGTTGTTCATAAAATAAAATAAACTTAGCCATTCATTTTGACACGATTCTCAAAACAATTGAACACTATTGGTGACATATGCGCTCTGTTCCCCTGTATTTGGTCACATTATAATGTGTTTTCCGAATTAAATGGTCAACTAGAAATTGATCGGAAATTTTTCCATTTAGCTTGAAATCTTGACAAAACAAGAAGTATTTGCAAAAAGAATTTTAATATTGTTCATGATATAAAATAAACTTAGCCATTCATTTTGACACGATTCTCAAAACAATTGAACACTATTGGTGACATATGCACTCTGTTCCCCTGTATTTGGTCGCATTATACTGTGTTATCCGTATGAGATGGTCAACTAGGAATTGAACGGAAATTTTTCCATTTAGCTTGAAATCTTGACAAAATAAGGAAGTTTTTGCAAAGGGAATTTCAAAGTTGTTCATAAAATAAGATAAACTAAGCCATTCGTTTTGACACGATTTTCAAAACAATTGAACACTATTGGTGACATATGCGCTGTATTTCCCTGTATTTGGCCACATAACACTGTGTTATCCGTATAAGATGGTCAACTAGGAATTGAAGGGAAATTTTTAAATTTAGCATGAAATCTTAACTAAATAAAGAAGTTTTTGCAACAGGAATTTTAAAATTGTTCAAGAAATAAAATAAACTTACCTATTCATTTTGACACGATTTTCAATACAATCGAACACTATTGGTGACATATGCGCTCTGTTCCCCTGTATTTGGTCACATTATAATGTGTTATCCGTATTAAATGGTCAACTAGGAATTGATCGGAAATTTTTCCATTTAGCTTGAAATCTTGACAAAACAAGAAGTATTTGCAAAAAGAATTTTAATATTGTTCATAATATAAAATAAACTTAGCCATTCATTTTGACACGATTCTCAAAACAATTGAACACTATTGGTGACATATGCACTCTGTTCCTCTGTATTTGGTCGCATTATACTGTGTTATCCGTATGAGATGGTCAACTAGGAATTGAAAGGAAATTTTTCCATTTAGCTTGAAATCTTGACAATATAAGGAAGTTTTTGCAAAGGGAATTTTAAAATTGTTCAAGAAATAAAATAAACTTACCTATTCATTTTGACACGATTTTCAATACAATCGAACACTATTGGTGACATATGCGCTCTGTTCCCCTGTATTTGGTCACATTATAATGTGTTATCCGTATTAAATGGTCAACTAGGAATTAATCGGAAATTTTTCCATTTAGCTTGAAATCTTGACATTATAAGGAAGTTTTTGCAAAGGGAATTTTAAAATTGTTCATGAAATAAAATAAACTTACCTATTCATTTTGACACGATTTTTAAAACAATTGAACACTATTGGTGACATATGCGCTTTATTTCCCTGTATTTGGCCACATAACACTGTGTTATGCGTATAAGATGGTCAACTACGAATTGAACGGAAATTTTTATATTTAGCATGAAATCTTAACAAAATTAAGAAGTTTTTGCAAAAGGAATTTTCAAATTGTTCGTAAAATAAAATAAACTGAGCCATTCATTTTGACACGATTTTCAAAACAATCGAACACTATTGGTGACATATGCGCTCTGTTCGTCTGTATTTGTTCACATTATAATGTGTTATTCGTATGAAATGGTCAACTAGGAATTGATCGGAAATTTTCCCTTTTAGCTTGAAATCTTGACAAAATAAGGACGTTTTTGCAAAGGGAATTTTAAAGTTGTTCATAAAATAAAATAAACTTAGCCATTCATTTTGACACTATTCTCAAAACAATTGAACACTATTGGTGACATATGCGCTCTGTTCCCCTGTATTTGGTCACATTATAATGTGTTTTCCGTATTAAATGGTCAACTAGGAATTGATCGGAAATTTTTCCATTTAGCTTGAAATCTTGACAAAACAAGAAGTATTTGCAAAAAGAATTTTAATATTGTTCATAATATAAAATAAACTTAGCCATTCATTTTGACACGATTCTCAAAACAATTGAACACTATTGGTGACATATGCACTCTGTTCCCCTGTATTTGGTCGCATTATACTGTGTTATCCGTATGAGATGGTCAACTAGGAATTGATCGGAAATTTTCCCTTTTAGCTTGAAATCTTGACAAAATAAGGATGTTTTTGCAAAGGGAATTTTAAAGTTGTTCATAAAATAAGATAAACTTAGCCACTCATTTTGACACTATTTTAAAAACAATTGAACATTATTGGTAGCATATGCGCTCAACTTCCCTGAATTGAGTCACATACTGCTGTAAATCTGTATGAGACGTACAGGTACCCACGAATTGGACCGATATTTTTCCATTTAGCTTGATTTCTTGACGAAATCAAGGTTTTTGCAAAAGCAATTTTAAAATTGTTCATGAAATAAGATAAACTTACCCATTCATTTTGACACGATTTTTAAAACAATTGAAGACTATTGGTGACATATGCGCTCTATTTTCCTGTATTTAGCCACATAACACTGTGTTATCCGTATAAGATGGTCAACTAGGAATTGAAGGGAAATTTTTAAATTTAGCATGAAATCTTAACAAAATAAAGAAGTTTTTGCAAAAGGAATTTTAAAATTGTTCATGAAATAAAATAAACTTACCTATTCATTTTGACACGATTTTCAATACAATCGAACACTATTGGTGACATATGCGCTCTGTTCCCCTGTATTTGGTCACATTATAATGTGTTATCCGTCAACTAGGAATTGATCGGAAATTTTTCCGTTTAGCTTGAAATCTTGACAAAATAAGGAAGTTTTTGCAAAGGGAATTTTAAAGTTGTTCATAAAATAAAATAAACTTAGCCATTCATTTTGACACGATTCTCAAAACAATTGAACACTATTGGTGACATATGCGCTCTTTTCCCCTGTATTTGGTCACATTATAATGTGTTTTCCGAATTAAATGGTCAACTAGGAATTGATCGGAAATTTTTCCATTTAGCTTGAAATCTTGACAAAACAAGAAGTATTTGCAAAAAGAATTTTAATATTGTTCATAATATAAAATAAACTTAGCCATTCATTTTGACACGATTCTCAAAACAATTGAACACTATTGGTGACATATGCACTCTGTTCCCCTGTATTTGGTCGCATTATACTGTGTTATCCGTATGAGATGGTCAACTAGGAATTGAACGGAAATTTTTCCATTTAGCTTGAAATCTTGACAAAATAAGGAAGTTTTTGCAAAGGGAATTTCAAAGTTGTTCATAAAATAAGATAAACTAAGCCATTCGTTTTGACACGATTTTCAAAACAATTGAACACTATTGGTGACATATGCGCTGTATTTCCCTGTATTTGGCCACATAACACTGTGTTATCCGTATAAGATGGTCAACTAGGAATTGAAGGGAAATTTTTAAATTTAGCATGAAATCTTAACAAAATAAAGAAGTTTTTGCAACAGGAATTTTAAAATTGTTCAAGAAATAAAATAAACTTACCTATTCATTTTGACACGATTTTCAATACAATCGAACACTATTGGTGACATATGCGCTCTGTTCCCCTGTATTTGGTCACATTATAATGTGTTATCCGTCAACTAGGAATTGATCGGAAATTTTTCCGTTTAGCTTGAAATCTTGACAAAATAAGGAAGTTTTTGCAAAGGGAATTTTAAAGTTGTTCATAAAATAAAATAAACTTAGCCATTCATTTTGACACGATTCTCAAAACAATTGAACACTATTGGTGACATATGCGCTCTT
The DNA here is from genome assembly GCA_947389935.1 of Agrilus cyanescens. Classification (NCBI taxonomy): domain Eukaryota; kingdom Metazoa; phylum Arthropoda; class Insecta; order Coleoptera; family Buprestidae; genus Agrilus; species Agrilus cyanescens. The sequence continues at coordinate 12,634,197 of OX376711.1, forward strand.
TTCCCCTGTATTTGGTCACATTATAATGTGTTTTCCGAATTAAATGGTCAACTAGGAATTGATCGGAAATTTTTCCATTTAGCTTGAAATCTTGACAAAACAAGAAGTATTTGCAAAAAGAATTTTAATATTGTTCATAATATAAAATAAACTTAGCCATTCATTTTGACACGATTCTCAAAACAATTGAACACTATTGGTGACATATGCACTCTGTTCCCCTGTATTTGGTCGCATTATACTGTGTTATCCGTATGAGATGGTCAACTAGGAATTGAACGGAAATTTTTCCATTTAGCTTGAAATCTTGACAAAATAAGGAAGTTTTTGCAAAGGGAATTTCAAAGTTGTTCATAAAATAAGATAAACTAAGCCATTCGTTTTGACACGATTCTCAAAACAATTCAACACTATTGGTGACATATGCACTCTGTTCCCCTGTATTTGGTCGCATTATACTGTGTTATCCGTATGAGATGGTCAACTAGGAATTGAAAGGAAATTTATCCATTTAGCTTGAAATCTTGACAATATAAGGAAGTTTTTGCAAAGGGAATTTTAAAATTGTTCAAGAAATAAAATAAACTTACCTATTCATTTTGACACGATTTTCAATACAATCGAACACTATTGGTGACATATGCGCTCTGTTCCCCTGTATTTGGTCACATTATAATGTGTTATCCGTATTAAATGGTCAACTAGGAATTAATCGGAAATTTTTCAATTTAGCTTGAAATCTTGACAATATAAGGAAGTTTTTGCAAAGGGAATTTTAAAATTGTTCATGAAATAAAATAAACTTACCTATTCATTTTGACACGATTTTTAAAACAATTGAACACTATTGGTGACATATGCGCTTTATTTCCCTGTATTTGGCCACATAACACTGTGTTATACGTATAAGATGGTCAACTACGAATTGAACGGAAATTTTTATATTTAGCATGAAATCTTAACAAAATTAAGAAGTTTTTGCAAAAGGAATTTTCAAATTGTTCATAAAATAAAATAAACTGAGCCATTCATTTTGACACGATTTTCAAAACAATCGAACACTATTGGTGACATATGCGCTCTGTTCGTCTGTATTTGTTCACATTATAATGTGTTATTCGTATGAAATGGTCAACTAGGAATTGATCGGAAATTTTCCCTTTTAGCTTGAAATCTTGACAAAATAAGGACGTTTTTGCTAAGGGAATTGTAAAGTTGTTCATAAAATAAAATAAACTTAGCCATTCATTTTGACACGATTCTCAAAACAATTGAACACTATTGGTGACATATGCGCTCTGTTCCCCTGTATTTGGTCACATTATAATGTGTTTTCCGTATTAAATGGTCAACTAGGAATTGATCGGAAATTTTTCCATTTAGCTTGAAATCTTGACAAAACAAGAAGTATTTGCAAAAAGAATTTTAATATTGTTCATAATATAAAATAAACTTAGCCATTCATTTTGACACGATTCTCAAAACAATTGAACACTATTGGTGACATATGCACTCTGTTCCCCTGTATTTGGTCGCATTATACTGTGTTATCCGTATGAGATGGTCAACTAGGAATTGAACGGAAATTTTTCCATTTAGCTTGAAATCTTGACAAAATAAGGAAGTTTTTGCAAAAGGGAATTTCAAAGTTGTTCATAAAATAAGATAAACTAAGCCATTCATTTTGACACGATTTTCAAAACAATTGAACACTATTGGTGACATATGCGCTGTATTTCCCTGTATTTGGCCACATAACACTGTGTTATCCGTATAAGATGGTCAACCAGGAATTGAAGGGAAAGTTTTAAATTTAGCATGAAATCTTAACAAAATAAAGAAGTTTTTGCAACAGGAATTTTAAAATTGTTCAAGAAATAAAATAAACTTACCTATTCATTTTGACACGATTTTCAATACAATCGAACACTATTGGTGACATATGCGCTCTGTTCCCCTGTATTTGGTCACATTATAATGTGTTTTCCGTATTAAATGGTCAACTAGGAATTGATCGGAAATTTTTCCATTTAGCTTGAAATCTTGACAATATAAGGAAGTTTTTGCAAAGGGAATTTTAAAGTTGTTCATAAAATAAAATAAACTTAGCCATTCATTTTGACACGATTCTCAAAACAATTGAACACTATTGGTGACATATGCGCTCTGTTCCCCTGTATTTGGTCGCATTATACTGTGTTATCCGTATGAGATGGTCAACTAGGAATTGAACGGAAATTTTTCCATTTAGCTTGAAATCTTGACAAAATAAGGAAGTTTTTGCTAAGGGAATTTCAAAGTTGTTCATAAAATAAGATAAACTAAGCCATTCATTTTGACACGATTTTCAAAACAATTGAACACTATTGGTGACATATGCGCTGTATTTCCCTGTATTTGGCCACATAACACTGTGTTAGACGTATAAGATGATCAACTAGGAATTGATCGGAAATTTTCCCTTTTAGCTTGAAATCTTGACAAAATAAGGAAGTTTTTGCAAAGGGAATTTTAAAGTTGTTCATAAAATAAGATAAACTTAGCCATTCATTTTGACACTATTTTCAAAACAATTGAACATTATTGGTAGCATATGCGCTCTATTTCCCTGTATTTAGTCATATACTGCTGTAAATCTGTATGAGACGTACAGGTACCCACGAATAGAACCGATATTTTTCCATTTAGCTTGATTTCTTGACGTAATCAAGGCTTTTGCAAAAGGAATTTTAAAATTGTTCATAAAATAAGATAAACTAAGCCATTCATTATGACACGATTTTCAAAACAATCGAACACTATTGGTGACATATGCGCTCTGTTCGTCTGTTTTTGGTCACATTATAATGTGTTATTCGTATGAAATGGTCAACTAGGAATTGATCGGAAATTTTCCCTTTTAGCTTGAAATCTTGACAATATAAGGAAGTTTTTGCAAAGGAAATTTCAAAGTTGTTCATAAAATAAGATAAACTAAGCCATTCATTTTGACACGATTTTCAAAACAATTGAACACTATTGGTGACATATGCGCTGTATTTCCCTGTATTTGGCCACATAACACTGTGTTATCCGTATAAGATGGTCAACTAGGAATTGAAGGGAAATTTTTAAATTTAGCATGAAATCTTAACAAAATAAAGATGTTTTTGCAAAAGGAATTTTAAAATTGTTGATGAAATAAAATAAACTTACCTATTCATTTTGACACGATTTTCAAAACAGTTGAACCCCATTGGTGACATATGCGCTGTATTTCCCTGTATGTGGCCACATAACACTGTGTTATACGTATAAGATGGTCAACTAGGAATTGAACGGAAATTTTTAAATTAAGCATGAAATCTTAACAAAATAAAGAAGTTTTTGCAAAAGGAATTTTCAAACTGTTCATGAAATAAGATAAACTTACCCATTCATTTTGACACGATTTTCAAAACAATTGAACATTCTTGGTTAACATTTGCGCTTCCTATTGCTATATTTAGTCAGAAGACTGTGATTATCCGTGAGACGATCAAGTACGAACTGTAGCGATATTTTTCCATTTAACTTGACTTCTTGACGAAAACAAGAAGTATTTGCAAAAAGAATTTTAAAATTGTTCATAAAATAAAATAAACTAAGCCGTTCATTTTGACACGATTTTCAAAACAATTGAACACTATTGGTGACATATGCGCTCTGTTCCCCTGTATTTGGTCACATTATAATGTGTTATCCGTATTAAATGGTCAACTAGGAATTGATCGGAAATTTTTCCATTTAGCTTGAAATCTTGACAAAACAAGAAGTATTTGCAAAAAGAATTTTAAAATTGTTCATAAAATAAGATAAACTAAGCCATTCATTTTGACACGATTTTCAAAACAATTGAACACTATTGGTGACATATGCGCTGTATTTCCCCGTATTTGGCCACATAACACTGTGTTATACGTATAAGATGGTCAACTACGAATTGAACGGAAATTTTTATATTTAGCATGAAATCTTAACAAAATTAAGAAGTTTTTGCAAAAGGAATTTTCAAATTGTTCATAAAATAAAATAAACTGAGCCATTCATTTTGACACGATTTTCAAAACAATTGAACATTCTTGGTTAACATTTGCGCTACGTATTGCTATATTTAGTCAGAAGACTGTGATTATCCGTGAGACGATCAAGCACGAACTGTACCGATATTTTTCCATTAAACTTGACTTCTTGACGAAAACAAGAAGTATTTGCAAAAAGAATTTTAAAATTGTTCATAAAATAAAATAAACTTAGCCATTCATTTTGACACGATCCTCAAAACAATTGAACACCATTGGTGACATATGCACTCTGTTCCCCTGTATTTGGTCGCATTATACTGTGTTATCCGTATGAGATGGTCAACTAGGAATTGAAAGGAAATTTATCCATTTAGCTTGAAATCTTGACAATATAAGGAAGTTTTTGCAAAGGGAATTTTAAAATTGTTCAAGAAATAAAATAAACTTACCTATTCATTTTGACACGATTTTCAATACAATCGAACACTATTGGTGACATATGCGCTCTGTTCCCCTGTATTTGGTCACATTATAATGTGTTATCCGTATTAAATGGTCAACTAGGAATTAATCGGAAATTTTTCCATTTAGCTTGAAATCTTGACAATATAAGGAAGTTTTTGCAAAGGGAATTTTAAAATTGTTCATGAAATAAAATAAACTTACCTATTCATTTTGACACGATTTTTAAAACAATTGAACACTATTGGTGACATATGCGCTTTATTTCCCTGTATTTGGCCACATAACACTGTGTTATACGTATAAGATGGTCAACTACGAATTGAACGGAAATTTTTATATTTAGCATGAAATCTTAACAAAATTAAGAAGTTTTTGCAAAAGGAATTTTCAAATTGTTCATAAAATAAAATAAACTGAGCCATTCATTTTGACACGATTTTCAAAACAATCGAACACTATTGGTGACATATGCGCTCTGTTCGTCTGTATTTGTTCACATTATAATGTGTTATTCGTATGAAATGGTCAACTAGGAATTGATCGGAAATTTTCCCTTTTAGCTTGAAATCTTGACAAAATAAGGACGTTTTTGCAAAGGGAATTGTAAAGTTGTTCATAAAATAAAATAAACTTAGCCATTCATTTTGACACGATTCTCAAAACAATTGAACACTATTGGTGACATATGCGCTCTGTTCCCCTGTATTTGGTCACATTATAATGTGTTTTCCGTATTAAATGGTCAACTAGGAATTGATCGGAAATTTTTCCATTTAGCTTGAAATCTTGACAAAACAAGAAGTATTTGCAAAAAGAATTTTAATATTGTTCATAATATAAAATAAACTTAGCCATTCATTTTGACACGATTCTCAAAACAATTGAACACTATTGGTGACATATGCACTCTGTTCCCCTGTATTTGGTCGCATTATACTGTGTTATCCGTATGAGATGGTCAACTAGGAATTGAACGGAAATTTTTCCATTTAGCTTGAAATCTTGACAAAATAAGGAAGTTTTTGCAAAAGGGAATTTCAAAGTTGTTCATAAAATAAGATAAACTAAGCCATTCATTTTGACACGATTTTCAAAACAATTGAACACTATTGGTGACATATGCGCTGTATTTCCCTGTATTTGGCCACATGACACTGTGTTATCCGTATAAGATGGTCAACCAGGAATTGAAGGGAAAGTTTTAAATTTAGCATGAAATCTTAACAAAATAAAGAAGTTTTTGCAACAGGAATTTTAAAATTGTTCAAGAAATAAAATAAACTTACCTATTCATTTTGACACGATTTTCAATACAATCGAACACTATTGGTGACATATGCGCTCTGTTCCCCTGTATTTGGTCACATTATAATGTGTTTTCCGTATTAAATGGTCAACTAGGAATTGATCGGAAATTTTTCCATTTAGCTTGAAATCTTGACAATATAAGGAAGTTTTTGCAAAGGGAATTTTAAAGTTGTTCATAAAATAAAATAAACTTAGCCATTCATTTTGACACGATTCTCAAAACAATTGAACACTATTGGTGACATATGCGCTCTGTTCCCCTGTATTTGGTCGCATTATACTGTGTTATCCGTATGAGATGGTCAACTAGGAATTGAACGGAAATTTTTCCATTTAGCTTGAAATCTTGACAAAATAAGGAAGTTTTTGCTAAGGGAATTTCAAAGTTGTTCATAAAATAAGATAAACTAAGCCATTCATTTTGACACGATTTTCAAAACAATTGAACACTATTGGTGACATATGCGCTGTATTTCCCTGTATTTGGCCACATAACACTGTGTTAGACGTATAAGATGATCAACTAGGAATTGATCGGAAATTTTCCCTTTTAGCTTGAAATCTTGACAAAATAAGGAAGTTTTTGCAAAGGGAATTTTAAAGTTGTTCATAAAATAAGATAAACTTAGCCATTCATTTTGACACTATTTTCAAAACAATTGAACATTATTGGTAGCATATGCGCTCTATTTCCCTGTATTTAGTCATATACTGCTGTAAATCTGTATGAGACGTACAGGTACCCACGAATAGAACCGATATTTTTCCATTTAGCTTGATTTCTTGACGTAATCAAGGCTTTTGCAAAAGGAATTTTAAAATTGTTCATAAAATAAGATAAACTAAGCCATTCATTATGACACGATTTTCAAAACAATCGAACACTATTGGTGACATATGCGCTCTGTTCGTCTGTTTTTGGTCACATTATAATGTGTTATTCGTATGAAATGGTCAACTAGGAATTGATCGGAAATTTTCCCTTTTAGCTTGAAATCTTGACAATATAAGGAAGTTTTTGCAAAGGGAATTTCAAAGTTGTTCCTAAATAAGATAAACTAAGCCATTCATTTTGACACGATTTTCAAAACAATTGAACACTATTGGTGACATATGCGCTGTATTTCCCTGTATTTGGCCACATAACACTGTGTTATCCGTATAAGATGGTCAACTAGGAATTGAAGGGAAATTTTTAAATTTAGCATGAAATCTTAACAAAATAAAGATGTTTTTGCAAAAGGAATTTTAAAATTGTTGATGAAATAAAATAAACTTACCTATTCATTTTGACACGATTTTCAAAACAGTTGAACCCCATTGGTGACATATGCGCTGTATTTCCCTGTATGTGGCCACATAACACTGTGTTATACGTATAAGATGGTCAACTAGGAATTGAACGGAAATTTTTAAATTAAGCATGAAATCTTAACAAAATAAAGAAGTTTTTGCAAAAGGAATTTTCAAACTGTTCATGAAATAAGATAAACTTACCCATTCATTTTGACACGATTTTCAAAACAATTGAACATTCTTGGTTAACATTTGCGCTTCCTATTGCTATATTTAGTCAGAAGACTGTGATTATCCGTGAGACGATCAAGTACGAACTGTAGCGATATTTTTCCATTTAACTTGACTTCTTGACGAAAACAAGAAGTATTTGCAAAAAGAATTTTAAAATTGTTCATAAAATAAAATAAACTAAGCCGTTCATTTTGACACGATTTTCAAAACAATTGAACACTATTGGTGACATATGCGCTCTGTTCCCCTGTATTTGGTCACATTATAATGTGTTATCCGTATTAAATGGTCAACTAGGTATTGATCGGAAATTTTTCCATTTAGCTTGAAATCTTGACAAAACAAGAAGTATTTGCAAAAAGAATTTTAAAATTGTTCATAAAATAAGATAAACTAAGCCATTCATTTTGACACGATTTTCAAAACAATTGAACACTATTGGTGACATATGCGCTGTATTTCCCTGTATTTGGCCACATAACACTGTGTTATACGTATAAGATGGTCAACTACGAATTGAACGGAAATTTTTATATTTAGCATGAAATCTTAACAAAATTAAGAAGTTTTTGCAAAAGGAATTTTCAAATTGTTCATAAAATAAAATAAACTGAGCCATTCATTTTGACACGATTTTCAAAACAATTGAACATTCTTGGTTAACATTTGCGCTACGTATTGCTATATTTAGTCAGAAGACTGTGATTATCCGTGAGACGATCAAGCACGAACTGTACCGATATTTTTCCATTAAACTTGACTTCTTGACGAAAACAAGAAGTATTTGCAAAAAGAATTTTAAAATTGTTCATAAAATAAAATAAACTTAGCAATTCATTTTGACACGATCCTCAAAACAATTGAACACCATTGGTGACATATGCACTCTGTTCCCCTGTATTTGGTCGCATTATACTGTGTTATCCGTATGAGATGGTCAACTAGGAATTGAACGGAAATTTTTCCATTTAGCTTGAAATCTTGACAAAATAAGGAAGTTTTTGCAAAGGGAATTTCAAAGTTGTTCATAAAATAAGATAAACTAAGCCATTCATTTTGACACGATTTTCAAAACAATTGAACACTATTGGTGACATATGCGCTGTATTTCCCTGTATTTGGCCACATAGCACTGTGTTATCCGTATAAGATGGTCAACTAGGAATTGAAGGGAAATTTTTAAATTTAGCATGAAATCTTAACAAAATAAAGAAGTTTTTGCAAAAGGAATTTTCAAACTGTTCATGAAATAAGATAAACTTACCTATTCATTTTGACACGATTTTCAAAACAATCGAACACTATTGGTGACATATGCGCTCTGTTCGTCTGTTTTTGGTCACATTATAATGTGTTATTCGTATGAAATGGTCAACTAGGAATTGATCGGAAATTTTCCCTTTTAGCTTGAAATCTTGACAATATAAGGAAGTTTTTGCAAAGGGAATTTCAAAGTTGTTCATAAAATAAGATAAACTAAGCCATTCATTTTGACACGATTTTCAAAACAATTGAACACTATTGGTGACATATGCGCTGTATTTCCCTGTATTTGGCCACATAACACTGTGTTATCCGTATAAGATGGTCAACTAGGAATTGAAGGGAAATTTTTAAATTTAGCATGAAATCTTAACAAAATAAAGATGTTTTTGCAAAAGGAATTTTAAAATTGTTGATGAAATAAAATAAACTTACCTATTCATTTTGACACGATTTTCAAAACAGTTGAACCCCATTGGTGACATATGCGCTGTATTTCCCTGTATGTGGCCACATAACACTGTGTTATACGTATAAGATGGTCAACTAGGAATTGAACGGAAATTTTTAAATTAAGCATGAAATCTTAACAAAATAAAGAAGTTTTTGCAAAAGGAATTTTCAAACTGTTCATGAAATAAGATAAACTTACCCATTCATTTTGACACGATTTTCAAAACAATTGAACATTCTTGGTTAACATTTGCGCTTCCTATTGCTATATTTAGTCAGAAGACTGTGATTATCCGTGAGACGATCAAGTACGAACTGTAGCGATATTTTTCCATTTAACTTGACTTCTTGACGAAAACAAGAAGTATTTGCAAAAAGAATTTTAAAATTGTTCATAAAATAAAATAAACTAAGCCGTTCATTTTGACACGATTTTCAAAACAATTGAACACTATTGGTGACATATGCGCTCTGTTCCCCTGTATTTGGTCACATTATAATGTGTTATCCGTATTAAATGGTCAACTAGGAATTGATCGGAAATTTTTCCATTTAGCTTGAAATCTTGACAAAACAAGAAGTATTTGCAAAAAGAATTTTAAAATTGTTCATAAAATAAGATAAACTAAGCCATTCATTTTGACACGATTTTCAAAACAATTGAACACTATTGGTGACATATGCGCTGTATTTCCCTGTATTTGGCCACATAACACTGTGTTATACGTATAAGATGGTCAACTACGAATTGAACGGAAATTTTTATATTTAGCATGAAATCTTAACAAAATTAAGAAGTTTTTGCAAAAGGAATTTTCAAATTGTTCATAAAATAAAATAAACTGAGCCATTCATTTTGACACGATTTTCAAAACAATTGAACATTCTTGGTTAACATTTGCGCTACGTATTGCTATATTTAGTCAGAAGACTGTGATTATCCGTGAGACGATCAAGCACGAACTGTACCGATATTTTTCCATTAAACTTGACTTCTTGACGAAAACAAGAAGTATTTGCAAAAAGAATTTTAAAATTGTTCATAAAATAAAATAAACTTAGCCATTCATTTTGACACGATCCTCAAAACAATTGAACACCATTGGTGACATATGCACTCTGTTCCCCTGTATTTGGTCGCATTATACTGTGTTATCCGTATGAGATGGTCAACTAGGAATTGAACGGAAATTTTTCCATTTAGCTTGAAATCTTGACAAAATAAGGAAGTTTTTGCAAAGGGAATTTCAAAGTTGTTCATAAAATAAGATAAACTAAGCCATTCATTTTGACACGATTTTCAAAACAATTGAACACTATTGGTGACATATGCGCAGTATTTCCCTGTATTTGGCCACATAGCACTGTGTTATCCGTATAAGATGGTCAACTAGGAATTGAAGGGAAATTTTTAAATTTAGCATGAAATCTTAACAAAATAAAGAAGTTTTTGCAAAAGGAATTTTCAAACTGTTCATGAAATAAGATAAACTTACCTATTCATTTTGACACGATTTTCAATACAATCGAACACTATTGGTGACATATGCGCTCTGTTCCCCTGTATTTGGTCACATTATAATGTGTTATCCGTATTAAATGGTCAACTAGGAATTGATCGGAAATTTTTCCATTTAGCTTGAAATCTTGACAAAATAAGGAAGTTTTTGCAAAGGGAATTTTAAAGTTGTTCATAAAATAAAATAAACTTAGCCATTCATTTTGACACGATTCTCAAAACAATTGAACACTATTGGTGACATATGCGCTCTGTTCCCCTGTATTTGGTCACATTATAATGTGTTATCCGTATTAAATGGTCAACTAGGAATTGATCGGAAATTTTTCCATTTAGCTTGAAATCTTGACAAAACAAGAAGTATTTGCAAAAAGAATTTTAATATTGTTCATAATATAAAATAAACTTAGCCATACATTGTGACACGATTCTCAAAACAATTGAACACTATTGGTGACATATGCACTCTGTTCCCCTGTATTTGGTCGCATTATACTGTGTTATCCGTATGAGATGGTCAACTAGGAATTGAACGGAAATTTTTCCATTTAGCTTGAAATCTTGACAATATAAGGAAGTTTTTGCAAAGGGAATTTTAAAATTGTTCATAATATAAAATAAACTTAGCCATTCATTTTGACACGATTCTCAAAACAATTGAACACTATTGGTGACATATGCGCTCTGTTCCCCTGTATTTGCTCACATTATACTGTGTTATCCGTATGAAATGGTCAACTAGGAATTGATCGGAAATTTTCCCTTTTAGCTTGAAATCTTGACAAAATAAGGGAGTTTTTGCAAAGGGAATTTTAAAGTTGTTCATAAAATAAGATAAACTTAGCCACTCATTTTGACACTATTTTAAAAACAATTGAACATTATTGGTAGCATATGCGCTCAACTTCCCTGTATTGAGTCACATACTGCTGTAAATCTGTATGGGACGTACAGGTACCCACGAATTGGACCGATATTTTTCCATTTAGCTTGATTTCTTGACGAAATCAAGGTTTTTGCAAAAGGAATTTTAAAATTGTTCATAAAATAAGATAAACTAAGGCATTCATTTTAACACGATTTTCAAAACAATTGAACATTCTTGGTTAACATTTGCGCTTCGTATTGCTATATTTAGTCAGAAGACTGTGATTATCCGTGAGACGATCAAGTACGAACTGTACCGATATTTTTCCATTTAACTTGACATCTTGACGAAAACAAGAAGTATTTGTAAAAAGAATTTTAATTGTTCATAAAATAAAATAAACTTAGCCATTCATTTTGACACTATTTTCAAAACAATTGAACATTATTGGTAGCATATGCGCTCTATTTCCCTGTATTTAGTCATATACTGCTGTAAATCAGTATGAGACGTACAGGTACCCACGAATAGAACCGATATTTTTCCATTTAGCTTGATTTCTTGACGTAATCAAGGCTTTTGCAAAAGTAATTTTAAAATTGTTCATAAAATAAGATAAACTAAGTCATTCATTATGACACGATTTTCAAAACAATCGAACACTATTGGTGACATATGCGCTCTGTTCGTCTGTTTTTGGTCACATTATAATGTGTTATTCGTATGAAATGGTCAACTAGGAATTGATCGGAAATTTTCCCTTTTAGCTTGAAATCTTGACAAAATAAGGAAGTTTTTGCAAAGGGAATTTCAAAGTTGTTCATAAAATAAGATAAACTAAGCCATTCATTTTGACACGATTTTCAAAACAATTGAACACTATTGGTGACACATGCGCTGTATTTCCCTGTATTATGCCACATAACACTGTGTTATCCGTATTAGATGGTCAACTAGGAATTGAAGGGAAATTTTTAAATTTAGCATGAAATCTTAACAAAATAAAGAAGTTTTTGCAAAAGGAATTTTAAAATTGTTCATGAAATAAAATAAACTTACCTATTCATTTTGACACGATTTTCAAAACAGTTGAACCCCATTGGTGACATATGCGCTGTATTTCCCTGTATGTGGCCACATAACACTGTGTTATACGTATAAGATGGTCAACTACGAATTGAACGGAAATTTTTATATTTAGCATGAAATCTTAACAATATTAAAAAGTTTTTGCAAAAGGAATTTTCAAATTGTTCATGAAATAAGATAAACTTACCCATTCATTTTGACACGATTTTCAAAACAATTGAACATTCTTGGTTAACATTTGCGCTTCCTATTGCTATATTTAGTCAGAAGACTGTGATTATCCGTGAGACGATCAAGTACGAACTGTACCGATATTTTTCCATTTAACTTGACCTCTTGACGAAAACAAGAAGTATTTGCAAAAAGAATTTTAAAATTGTTCATAAAATAAAATAAACTAAGCCATTCATTTTGACACGATTTTCAAAACAATTGAACACTATTGGTGACATATGCGCTCTGTTCCCCTGTATTTGGTCACATTATAGTGTGTTATCCGTATTAAATGGTCAACTAGGAATTGATCGGAAATTTTTCCATTTAGCTTTAAATCTTGACAAAATAAGGAAGTTTTTGCAAAGGGAATTTTAAAGTTGTTCATAAAATAAAATAAACTGAGCCATTCATTTTGACACGATTTTCAAAACAATTGAACATTCTTGGTTAACATTTGCGCTTCGTATTGCTATATTTAGTCAGAAGACTGTGATTATCCGTGAGACGATCAAATACGAACTGTACCGATATTTTTCCATTTAACTTGACATCTTGACGAAAACAGGAAGTATTTGCAAAAAGAATTTTAATTGTTCATAAAATAAAATAAACTTAGCCATTCATTTTGACACGATTCTCAAAACAATTGAACACTATTGGTGACATATGCGCTGTATTTCCCTGTATTTGACACATAACACTGTGTTAGACGTATAAGATGATCAACTAGGAATTGAACGGATATTTTTCCATTTAGCTTGAAATCTTGACAAAATAAGGAAGTTTTTGCAAAGGGAATTTCAAAGTTGTTCATAAAATAAGATAAACTTAGCCATTCATTTTGACACTATTTTCAAAACAATTGAACATTATTGGTAGCATATGCGCTCTATTTCCCTGTATTTAGTCATATACTGCTGTAAATCTGTATGAGACGTACAGGTACCCACGAATAGAACCGATATTTTTCCATTTAGCTTGATTTCTTGACGTAATCAAGGCTTTTGCAAAAGTAATTTTAAAATTGTTCATAAAATAAGATAAACTAAGTCATTCATTATGACACGATTTTCAAAACAATCGAACACTATTGGTGACATATGCGCTCTGTTCGTCTGTTTTTGGTCACATTATAATGTGTTATTCGTATGAAATGGTCAACTAGGAATTGATCGGAAATTTTCCCTTTTAGCTTGAAATCTTGACAAAATAAGGAAGTTTTTGCAAAGGGAATTTCAAAGTTGTTCATAAAATAAGATAAACTAAGCCATTCATTTTGACACGATTTTCAAAACAATTGAACACTATTGGTGACACATGCGCTGTATTTCCCTGTATTATGCCACATAACACTGTGTTATCCGTATAAGATGGTCAACTAGGAATTGAAGGGAAATTTTTAAATTTAGCATGAAATCTTAACAAAATAAAGAAGTTTTTGCAAAAGGAATTTTAAAATTGTTCATGAAATAAAATAAACTTACCTATTCATTTTGACACGATTTTCAAAACAGTTGAACCCCATTGGTGACATATGCGCTGTATTTCCCTGTATGTGGCCACATAACACTGTGTTATACGTATAAGATGGTCAACTACGAATTGAACGGAAATTTTTATATTTAGCATGAAATCTTAACAATATTAAAAAGTTTTTGCAAAAGGAATTTTCAAATTGTTCATGAAATAAGATAAACTTACCCATTCATTTTGACACTATTTTCAAAACAATCGAACATTCTTGGTTAACATTTGCGCTTCCTATTGCTATATTTAGTCAGAAGACTGTGATTATCCGTGAGACGATCAAGTACGAACTGTACCGATATTTTTCCATTTAACTTGACCTCTTGACGAAAACAAGAAGTATTTGCAAAAAGAATTTTAAAATTGTTCATAAAATAAAATAAACTAAGCCATTCATTTTGACACGATTTTCAAAACAATTGAACACTATTGGTGACATATGCGCTCTGTTCCCCTGTATTTGGTCACATTATAGTGTGTTATCCGTATTAAATGGTCAACTAGGAATTGATCGGAAATTTTTCCATTTAGCTTGAAATCTTGACAAAACAAGAAGTATTTGCAAAAAGAATTTCAAAATTGTTCATAATATAAAATAAACTTAGCCATTTATTTTGACACGATTCTCAAAACAATTGAACACTATTGGTGACATATGCACTCTGTTCCCCTGTATTTGGTTGCATTATACTGTGTTATCCGTATGAGATGGTCAACTAGGAATTGAACGGAAATTTTTCCATTTAGCTTGAAATCTTGACAAAATAAGGAAGTTTTTGCAAAAGGGAATTTCAAAGTTGTTCATAAAATAAGATAAACTAAGCCATGCATTTTGACACGATTTTCAAAACAATTGAACACTATTGGTGACATATGCGCTGTATTTCCCTGTATTTGGCCACATAACACTGTGTTATCCGTATAAGATGGTCAACTAGGAATTGAAGGGAAATTTTTAAATTTAGCATGAAATCTTAACAAAATAAAGAAGTTTTTGCAAAAGCAATTTTCAAACTTT
This sequence comes from Agrilus cyanescens, assembly GCA_947389935.1. Taxonomy (NCBI): domain Eukaryota; kingdom Metazoa; phylum Arthropoda; class Insecta; order Coleoptera; family Buprestidae; genus Agrilus; species Agrilus cyanescens. The sequence continues at coordinate 12,649,496 of OX376711.1, forward strand.
TCATGAAATAAGATAAACTTACCCATTCATTTTGACACGATTTTTAAAACAATTGAACACTATTGGAGACATATGCGCTCTATTTCCCTGTATTTGGCCACATAACACTGTGTTATACGTATGAGATGGTCAACTACGAATTGAACGGAAATTTTTATATTTAGCATGAAATCTTAACAAAATTAAGAAGTTTTTGCAAAAGGAATTTCAAAGTTGTTCATAAAATAAGATAAACTAAGCCATTCATTTTGACACGATTTTCAAAACAATTGAACACTATTGGTGACATATGCGCTGTATTTCCCTGTATTTGGCCACATAACACTGTGTTAGACGTATAAGATGATCAACTAGGAATTGAACGGATATTTTTCCATTTAGCTTGAAGTCTTGACAAAATAAGGAAGTTTTTGTAAAGGGAATTTTAAAGTTGTTCATAAAATATGATAAACTTAGCCACTCATTTTGACACTATTTTAAAAACAATTGAACATTATTGGTAGCATATGCGCTCAACTTCCCTGTATTGAGTCACATACTGCTGTAAATCTGTATGAGACGTACTGGTACCCACGAACTGGACCGATATTTTTCCATTTAGCTTGATTTCTTGACGAAATCAAGGTTTTTGCAAAAGGAATTTTAAAATTGTTCAAGAAATAAAATAAACTTACCTATTCATTTTGACACGACTTTCAATACAATCGAACACTATTGGTGACATATGCGCTCTGTTTCCCTGTATTTGGTCACATTATAATGTGTTATCCGTATTAAATGGTCAACTAGGAATTGATCGGAAATTTTTCCATTTAGCCTGAAATCTTGACAATATAAGGAAGTTTTTGCAAAGGGAATTTTAAAGTTGTTAATAAAATGAAATAAACTTAGCCATTCATTTTGACACGATTCTCAAAACAATTGAACACTATTGGTGACATATGCGCTGCATTTCCCTGTATTTGGCCACATAACACTGTGTTATCCGTATAAGATGGTCAACTACGAATTGAAGGGAAATTTTTAAATTTAGCATGAAATCTTAACAAAATAAAGAAGTTTTTGCAAAACGAATTTTCAAACTGTTCATGAAATAAGATAAATTTACCCATTCATTGTGACACGATTTTTAAAACAATTGAACACTATTGGTGACATATGCGCTGTATTTCCCTGTATTTGGCCACATAACACTGTGTTATCCGTATAAGATGGTCAACTAGGAATCTTAACAAAATAAAGAAGTTTTTGCAAAAGGAATTTTCAAACTGTTCATGAAATAAGATAAACTTACACATTCATTGTGACACGATTTTTAAAACAATTGAACACCATTGGAGACATATGCGCTCTATTTCCCTGTATTTGGCCACATAACACTGTGTTATACGTATAAGATGGTCAACTACGAATTGAACGGAAATTTTTATATTTAGCATGAAATCTTAACAAAACTAAGAAGTTTTTGCAAAAGGAATTTTCAAATTGTTCATAAAATAAAATAAACTGGGCCATTCATTTTGACACGATTTTCAAAACAATTGAACATTCTTGGTTAACATTTGCGCTTCGTATTGCTATTTTTAGTCAGAAGACTGTGATTATCCGTGAGACAATCAAGTTCGAACTGTACCGATATTTTTCCATTTAACTTGACTTCTTGACGAAAACAAGAAGTATTTGCAAAAAGAATTTTAAAATTGTTCATAAAATAAAATAAACTTAGCCATTCATTTTGACACGATTCTCAAAACAATTGAACACTATTGGTGACATATGCGCTCTGTTCCCCTGTATTTGGTCACATTATAATGTGTTATCCGTATTAAATGGTCAACTAGGAATTGATCGGAAATTTTTCCATTTAGCTTGAAATCTTGACAAAATAAGGAAGTTTTTGCAAAGGGAATTTTAAAGTTGTTCATAAAATAAAATAAACTGAGCCATTCATTTTGACACGATTTTCAAAACAATTGAACATTCTTGGTTAACATTTGCGCTTCGTATTGCTATATTTAGTCAGAAGACTGTGATTATCCGTGAGACGATCAAGTACGAACTGTACCGATATTTTTCCATTTAACTTGACATCTTGACGAAAACAAGAAGTATTTGTAAAAAGAATTTTAATTGTTCATAAAATAAAATAAACTTAGCCATTCATTTTGACACTATTTTCAAAACAATTGAACATTATTGGTAGCATATGCGCTCTATTTCCCTGTATTTAGTCATATACTGCTGTAAATCAGTATGAGACGTACAGGTACCCACGAATAGAACCGATTTTTTTCCATTTAGCTTGATTTCTTGACGTAATCAAGGCTTTTGCAAAAGTAATTTTAAAATTGTTCATAAAATAAGATAAACTAAGTCATTCATTATGACACGATTTTCAAAACAATCGAACACTATTGGTGACATATGCGCTCTGTTCGTCTGTTTTTGGTCACATTATAATGTGTTATTCGTATGAAATGGTCAACTAGGAATTGATCGGAAATTTTCCCTTTTAGCTTGAAATCTTGACAAAATAAGGAAGTTTTTGCAAAGGGAATTTCAAAGTTGTTCATAAAATAAGATAAACTAAGCCATTCATTTTGACACGATTTTCAAAACAATTGAACACTATTGGTGACACATGCGCTGTATTTCCCTGTATTATGCCACATAACACTGTGTTATCCGTATTAGATGGTCAACTAGGAATTGAAGGGAAATTTTTAAATTTAGCATGAAATCTTAACAAAATAAAGAAGTTTTTGCAAAAGGAATTTTAAAATTGTTCATGAAATAAAATAAACTTACCTATTCATTTTGACACGATTTTCAAAACAGTTGAACCCCATTGGTGACATATGCGCTGTATTTCCCTGTATGTGGCCACATAACACTGTGTTATACGTATAAGATGGTCAACTACGAATTGAACGGAAATTTTTATATTTAGCATGAAATCTTAACAATATTAAAAAGTTTTTGCAAAAGGAATTTTCAAATTGTTCATGAAATAAGATAAACTTACCCATTCATTTTGACACGATTTTCAAAACAATTGAACATTCTTGGTTAACATTTGCGCTTCCTATTGCTATATTTAGTCAGAAGACTGTGATTATCCGTGAGACGATCAAGTACGAACTGTACCGATATTTTTCCATTTAACTTGACCTCTTGACGAAAACAAGAAGTATTTGCAAAAAGAATTTTAAAATTGTTCATAAAATAAAATAAACTAAGCCATTCATTTTGACACGATTTTCAAAACAATTGAACACTATTGGTGACATATGCGCTCTGTTCCCCTGTATTTGGTCACATTATAGTGTGTTATCCGTATTAAATGGTCAACTAGGAATTGATCGGAAATTTTTCCATTTAGCTTTAAATCTTGACAAAATAAGGAAGTTTTTGCAAAGGGAATTTTAAAGTTGTTCATAAAATAAAATAAACTGAGCCATTCATTTTGACACGATTTTCAAAACAATTGAACATTCTTGGTTAACATTTGCGCTTCGTATTGCTATATTTAGTCAGAAGACTGTGATTATCCGTGAGACGATCAAATACGAACTGTACCGATATTTTTCCATTTAACTTGACATCTTGACGAAAACAGGAAGTATTTGCAAAAAGAATTTTAATTGTTCATAAAATAAAATAAACTTAGCCATTCATTTTGACACGATTCTCAAAACAATTGAACACTATTGGTGACATATGCGCTGTATTTCCCTGTATTTGACACATAACACTGTGTTAGACGTATAAGATGATCAACTAGGAATTGAACGGATATTTTTCCATTTAGCTTGAAATCTTGACAAAATAAGGAAGTTTTTGCAAAGGGAATTTCAAAGTTGTTCATAAAATAAGATAAACTTAGCCATTCATTTTGACACTATTTTCAAAACAATTGAACATTATTGGTAGCATATGCGCTCTATTTCCCTGTATTTAGTCATATACTGCTGTAAATCTGTATGAGACGTACAGGTACCCACGAATAGTACCGATATTTTTCCATTTAGCTTGATTTCTTGACGTAATCAAGGCTTTTGCAAAAGTAATTTTAAAATTGTTCATAAAATAAGATAAACTAAGTCATTCATTATGACACGATTTTCAAAACAATCGAACACTATTGGTGACATATGCGCTCTGTTCGTCTGTTTTTGGTCACATTATAATGTGTTATTCGTATGAAATGGTCAACTAGGAATTGATCGGAAATTTTCCCTTTTAGCTTGAAATCTTGACAAAATAAGGAAGTTTTTGCAAAGGGAATTTCAAAGTTGTTCATAAAATAAGATAAACTAAGCCATTCATTTTGACACGATTTTCAAAACAATTGAACACTATTGGTGACACATGCGCTGTATTTCCCTGTATTATGCCACATAACACTGTGTTATCCGTATAAGATGGTCAACTAGGAATTGAAGGGAAATTTTTAAATTTAGCATGAAATCTTAACAAAATAAAGAAGTTTTTGCAAAAGGAATTTTAAAATTGTTCATGAAATAAAATAAACTTACCTATTCATTTTGACACGATTTTCAAAACAGTTGAACCCCATTGGTGACATATGCGCTGTATTTCCCTGTATGTGGCCACATAACACTGTGTTATACGTATAAGATGGTCAACTACGAATTGAACGGAAATTTTTATATTTAGCATGAAATCTTAACAATATTAAAAAGTTTTTGCAAAAGGAATTTTCAAATTGTTCATGAAATAAGATAAACTTACCCATTCATTTTGACACTATTTTCAAAACAATCGAACATTCTTGGTTAACATTTGCGCTTCCTATTGCTATATTTAGTCAGAAGACTGTGATTATCCGTGAGACGATCAAGTACGAACTGTACCGATATTTTTCCATTTAACTTGACCTCTTGACGAAAACAAGAAGTATCTGCAAAAAGAATTTTAAAATTGTTCATAAAATAAAATAAACTAAGCCATTCATTTTGACACGATTTTCAAAACAATTGAACACTATTGGTGACATATGCGCTCTGTTCCCCTGTATTTGGTCACATTATAGTGTGTTATCCGTATTAAATGGTCAACTAGGAATTGATCGGAAATTTTTCCATTTAGCTTGAAATCTTGACAAAACAAGAAGTATTTGCAAAAAGAATTTCAAAATTGTTCATAATATAAAATAAACTTAGCCATTTATTTTGACACGATTCTCAAAACAATTGAACACTATTGGTGACATATGCACTCTGTTCCCCTGTATTTGGTTGCATTATACTGTGTTATCCGTATGAGATGGTCAACTAGGAATTGAACGGAAATTTTTCCATTTAGCTTGAAATCTTGACAAAATAAGGAAGTTTTTGCAAAAGGGAATTTCAAAGTTGTTCATAAAATAAGATAAACTAAGCCATGCATTTTGACACGATTTTCAAAACAATTGAACACTATTGGTGACATATGCGCTGTATTTCCCTGTATTTGGCCACATAACACTGTGTTATCCGTATAAGATGGTCAACTAGGAATTGAAGGGAAATTTTTAAATTTAGCATGAAATCTTAACAAAATGAAGAAGTTTTTGCAAAAGCAATTTTCAAACTTTTCATGAAATAAGATAAACTTACCCATTCATTTTGACACGATTTTTAAAACAATTGAACACTATTGGAGACATATGCGCTCTATTTCCCTGTATTTGGCCACATAACACTGTGTTATACGTATGAGATGGTCAACTACGAATTGAACGGAAATTTTTATATTTAGCATGAAATCTTAACAAAATTAAGAAGTTTTTGCAAAAGGAATTTCAAAGTTGTTCATAAAATAAGATAAACTAAGCCATTCATTTTGACACGATTTTCAAAACAATTGAACACTATTGGTGACATATGCGCTGTATTTCCCTGTATTTGGCCACATAACACTGTGTTAGACGTATAAGATGATCAACTAGGAATTGAACGGATATTTTTCCATTTAGCTTGAAGTCTTGACAAAATAAGGAAGTTTTTGTAAAGGGAATTTTAAAGTTGTTCATAAAATATGATAAACTTAGCCACTCATTTTGACACTATTTTAAAAACAATTGAACATTATTGGTAGCATATGCGCTCAACTTCCCTGTATTGAGTCACATACTGCTGTAAATCTGTATGAGACGTACTGGTACCCACGAACTGGACCGATATTTTTCCATTTAGCTTGATTTCTTGACGAAATCAAGGTTTTTGCAAAAGGAATTTTAAAATTGTTCAAGAAATAAAATAAACTTACCTATTCATTTTGACACGACTTTCAATACAATCGAACACTATTGGTGACATATGCGCTCTGTTTCCCTGTATTTGGTCACATTATAATGTGTTATCCGTATTAAATGGTCAACTAGGAATTGATCGGAAATTTTTCCATTTAGCCTGAAATCTTGACAATATAAGGAAGTTTTTGCAAAGGGAATTTTAAAGTTGTTAATAAAATGAAATAAACTTAGCCATTCATTTTGACACGATTCTCAAAACAATTGAACACTATTGGTGACATATGCGCTGCATTTCCCTGTATTTGGCCACATAACACTGTGTTATCCGTATAAGATGGTCAACTACGAATTGAAGGGAAATTTTTAAATTTAGCATGAAATCTTAACAAAATAAAGAAGTTTTTGCAAAACGAATTTTCAAACTGTTCATGAAATAAGATAAATTTACCCATTCATTGTGACACGATTTTTAAAACAATTGAACACTATTGGTGACATATGCGCTGTATTTCCCTGTATTTGGCCACATAACACTGTGTTATCCGTATAAGATGGTCAACTAGGAATCTTAACAAAATAAAGAAGTTTTTGCAAAAGGAATTTTCAAACTGTTCATGAAATAAGATAAACTTACACATTCATTGTGACACGATTTTTAAAACAATTGAACACTATTGGAGACATATGCGCTCTATTTCCCTGTATTTGGCCACATAACACTGTGTTATACGTATAAGATGGTCAACTACGAATTGAACGGAAATTTTTATATTTAGCGTGAAATCTTAACAAAACTAAGAAGTTTTTGCAAAAGGAATTTTCAAATTGTTCATAAAATAAAATAAACTGGGCCATTCATTTTGACACGATTTTCAAAACAATTGAACATTCTTGGTTAACATTTGCGCTTCGTATTGCTATATTTAGTCAGAAGACTGTGATTATCCGTGAGACGATCAAGTACGAACTGTACCGATATTTTTCCATTTAACTTGACTTCTTGACGAAAACAAGAAGTATTTGCAAAAAGAATTTTAAAATTGTTCATAAAATAAAATAAACTTAGCCATTCATTTTGACACGATTCTCAAAACAATTGAACACTATTGGTGACATATGCACTCTGTTCCCCTGTATTTGGTCGCATTATACTGTGTTATCCGTATGAGATGGTCAACTAGGAATTGAACGGAAATTTTTCCATTTAGCTTGAAATCTTGACAAAATAAGGAAGTTTTTGCAAAAGGGAATTTCAAAGTTGTTCATAAAATAAGATAAACTAAGCCATGCATTTTGACACGATTTTCAAAACAATTGAACACTATTGGTGACATATGCGCTGTATTTCCCTGTATTTGGCCACATAACACTGCGTTATCCGTATAAGATGGTCAACTAGGAATTGAAGGGAAATTTTTAAATTTAGCATGAAATCTTAACAAAATAAAGAAGTTTTTGCAAAAGCAATTTTCAAACTTTTCATGAAATAAGATAAACTTACCCATTCATTTTGACACGATTTTTAAAACAATTGAACACTATTGGAGACATATGCGCTCTATTTCCCTGTATTTGGCCACATAACACTGTGTTATACGTATGAGATGGTCAACTACGAATTGAACGGAAATTTTTATATTTAGCATGAAATCTTAACAAAATTAAGAAGTTTTTGCAAAAGGAATTTCAAAGTTGTTCATAAAATAAGATAAACTAAGCCATTCATTTTGACACGATTTTCAAAACAATTGAACACTATTGGTGACATATGCGCTGTATTTCCCTGTATTTGGCCACATAACACTGTGTTAGACGTATAAGATGATCAACTAGGAATTGAACGGATATTTTTCCATTTAGCTTGAAGTCTTGACAAAATAAGGAAGTTTTTGTAAAGGGAATTTTAAAGTTGTTCATAAAATATGATAAACTTAGCCACTCATTTTGACACTATTTTAAAAACAATTGAACATTATTGGTAGCATATGCGCTCAACTTCCCTGTATTGAGTCACATACTGCTGTAAATCTGTATGAGACGCACTGGTACCCACGAACTGGACCGATATTTTTCCATTTAGCTTGATTTCTTGACGAAATCAAGGTTTTTGCAAAAGGAATTTTAAAATTGTTCAAGAAATAAAATAAACTTACCTATTCATTTTGACACGACTTTCAATACAATCGAACACTATTGGTGACATATGCGCTCTGTTTCCCTGTATTTGGTCACATTATAATGTGTTATCCGTATTAAATGGTCAACTAGGAATTGATCGGAAATTTTTCCATTTAGCCTGAAATCTTGACAATATAAGGAAGTTTTTGCAAAGGGAATTTTAAAGTTGTTAATAAAATGAAATAAACTTAGCCATTCATTTTGACACGATTCTCAAAACAATTGAACACTATTGGTGACATATGCGCTGCATTTCCCTGTATTTGGCCACATAACACTGTGTTATCCGTATAAGATGGTCAACTACGAATTGAAGGGAAATTTTTAAATTTAGCATGAAATCTTAACAAAATAAAGAAGTTTTTGCAAAACGAATTTTCAAACTGTTCATGAAATAAGATAAATTTACCCATTCATTGTGACACGATTTTTAAAACAATTGAACACTATTGGTGACATATGCGCTGTATTTCCCTGTATTTGGCCACATAACACTGTGTTATCCGTATAAGATGGTCAACTAGGAATCTTAACAAAATAAAGAAGTTTTTGCAAAAGGAATTTTCAAACTGTTCATGAAATAAGATAAACTTACACATTCATTGTGACACGATTTTTAAAACAATTGAACACTATTGGAGACATATGCGCTCTATTTCCCTGTATTTGGCCACATAACACTGTGTTATACGTATAAGATGGTCAACTACGAATTGAACGGAAATTTTTATATTTAGCGTGAAATCTTAACAAAACTAAGAAGTTTTTGCAAAAGGAATTTTCAAATTGTTCATAAAATAAAATAAACTGGGCCATTCATTTTGACACGATTTTCAAAACAATTGAACATTCTTGGTTAACATTTGCGCTTCGTATTGCTATATTTAGTCAGAAGACTGTGATTATCCGTGAGACGATCAAGTACGAACTGTACCGATATTTTTCCATTTAACTTGACTTCTTGACGAAAACAAGAAGTATTTGCAAAAAGAATTTTAAAATTGTTCATAAAATAAAATAAACTTAGCCATTCATTTTGACACGATTCTCAAAACAATTGAACACTATTGGTGACATATGCACTCTGTTCCCCTGTATTTGGTCGCATTATACTGTGTTATCCGTATGAGATGGTCAACTAGGAATTGAACGGATATTTTTCCATTTAGCTTGAAATCTTGACAAAATAAGGAAGTTTTTGCAAAGGGAATTTTAAAGTTGTTCATAAAATAAGATAAACTAAGCCATTCATTTTGACACGATTTTCAAAACAATTGAACACTATTGGTGACATATGCGCTGTATTTCCCTGTATTTGGCCACATAACACTGTGTTAGACGTATAAGATGATCAACTAGGAATTGAACGGATATTTTTCCATTTAGCTTGAAATCTTGACAAAACTAGAAGTATTTGCAAAAAGAATTTTAAAATTGTTCATAATATAAAATAAACTTAGCCATTCATTTTAACACGATTTTAAAAACAATTGAACACTATTGGTGACATATGCACTCTGTTCCCCTGTATTTGGTAGCATTATACTGTGTTATCCGTATGAGATGGTCAACTAGGAATTGAACGGAAATTTTTCCATTTAGCTTGAAATCTTGACAAAATAAGGAAGTTTTTGCAAAGGGAATTTCAAAGTTGTTCATAAAATAAGATAAACTAAGATAAACTAAGCCATTCATTTTGACACGATTTTCAAAACAATTGAACACTATTGGAGACATATGCGCTCTATTTCCCTGTATTTGGCCACATAACACTGTGTTATACGTATAAGATGGTCAACTACGAATTGAACGGAAAATTTTATATTTAGCGTGAAATCTTAACAAAACTAAGAAGTTTTTGCAAAAGGAATTTTCAAATTGTTCATAAAATAAAATAAACTGGGCCATTCATTTTGACACGATTTTCAAAACAATTGAACATTCTTGGTTAACATTTGCGCTTCGTATTGCTATATTTAGTCAGAAGACTGTGATTATCCGTGAGACGATCAAGTACGAACTGTACCGATATTTTTCCATTTAACTTGACTTCTTGACGAAAACAAGAAGTATTTGCAAAAAGAATTTTAAAATTGTTCATAAAATAAAATAAACTTAGCCATTCATTTTGACACGATTCTCAAAACAATTGAACACTATTGGTGACATATGCACTCTGTTCCCCTGTATTTGGTCGCATTATACTGTGTTATCCGTATGAGATGGTCAACTAGGAATTGAACGGATATTTTTCCATTTAGCTTGAAATCTTGACAAAATAAGGAAGTTTTTGCAAAGGGAATTTTAAAGTTGTTCATAAAATAAGATAAACTAAGCCATTCATTTTGACACGATTTTCAAAACAATTGAACACTATTGGTGACATATGCGCTGTATTTCCCTGTATTTGGCCACATAACACTGTGTTAGACGTATAAGATGATCAACTAGGAATTGAACGGATATTTTTCCATTTAGCTTGAAATCTTGACAAAACTAGAAGTATTTGCAAAAAGAATTTTAAAATTGTTCATAATATAAAATAAACTTAGCCATTCATTTTGACACGATTCTCAAAACAATTGAACACTATTGGTGACATATGCACTCTGTTCCCCTGTATTTGGTAGCATTATACTGTGTTATCCGTATGAGATGGTCAACTAGGAATTGAACGGAAATTTTTCCATTTAGCTTGAAATCTTGACAAAATAAGGAAGTTTTTGCAAAGGGAATTTCAAAGTTGTTCATAAAATAAGATAAACTAAGATAAACTAAGCCATTCATTTTGACACGATTTTCAAAACAATTGAACACTATTGGTGACATATGCGCTGTATTTCCCTGTATTTGGCCACATAACACTGTGTTAGACGTATAAGATGATCAACTAGGAATTGAACGGATATTTTTCCATTTAGCTTGAAGTCTTGACAAAATAAGGAAGTTTTTGTAAAGGGAATTTTAAAGTTGTTCATAAAATAAGATAAACTTAGCCACTCATTTTGACACTATTTTAAAAACAATTGAACATTATTGGTAGCATATGCGCTCAACTTCCCTGTATTGAGTCACATACTGCTGTAAATCTGTATGAGACGTACTGGTACCCACGAATTGGACCGATATTTTTCCATTTAGCTTGATTTCTTGACGAAATCAAGGTTTTTGCAAAAGGAATTTTAAAATTGTTCAAGAAATAAAATAAACTTACCTATTCATTTTGACACGACTTTCAATACAATCGAACACTATTGGAGACATATGCGCTCTATTTCCCTGTATTTGGCCACATAACACTGTGTTATACGTATAAGATGGTCAACTACGAATTGAACGGAAATTTTTATATTTAGCATGAAATCTTAACAAAACTAAGAAGTTTTTGCAAAAGGAATTTTCAAATTGTTCATAAAATAAAATAAACTGGGCCATTCATTTTGACACGATTTTCAAAACAATTGAACATTCTTGGTTAACATTTGCGCTTCGTATTGCTATATTTAGTCAGAAGACTGTGATTATCCGTGAGACGATCAAGTACGAACTGTACCGATATTTTTCCATTTAACTTGACTTCTTGACGAAAACAAGAAGTATTTGCAAAAAGAATTTTAAAATTGTTCATAAAATAAAATAAACTTAGCCATTCATTTTGACACGATTCTCAAAACAATTGAACACTATTGGTGACATATGCACTCTGTTCCCCTGTATTTGGTCGCATTATACTGTGTTATCCGTATGAGATGGTCAACTAGGAATTGAACGGATATTTTTCCATTTAGCTTGAAATCTTGACAAAATAAGGAAGTTTTTGCAAAGGGAATTTTAAAGTTGTTCATAAAATAAGATAAACTAAGCCATTCATTTTGACACGATTTTCAAAACAATTGAACACTATTGGAGACATATGCGCTCTATTTCCCTGTATTTGGCCACATAACACTGTGTTATACGTATAAGATGGTCAACTACGAATTGAACGGAAATTTTTATATTTAGCTTGAAATCTTAACAAAACTAAGAAGTTTTTGCAAAAGGAATTTTCAAATTGTTCATAAAATAAAATAAACTGGGCCATTCATTTTGACACGATTTTCAAAACAATTGAACATTCTTGGTTAACATTTGCGCTTCGTATTGCTATATTTAGTCAGAAGACTGTGATTATCCGTGAGACGATCAAGTACGAACTGTACCGATATTTTTCCATTTAACTTGACTTCTTGACGAAAACAAGAAGTATTTGCAAAAAGAATTTTAAAATTGTTCATAAAATAAAATAAACTTAGCCATTCATTTTGACACGATTCTCAAAACAATTGAACACTATTGGTGACATATGCACTCTGTTCCCCTGTATTTGGTCGCATTATACTGTGTTATCCGTATGAGATGGTCAACTAGGAATTGAACGGATATTTTTCCATTTAGCTTGAAATCTTGACAAAATAAGGAAGTTTTTGCAAAGGGAATTTTAAAGTTGTTCATAAAATAAGATAAACTAAGCCATTCATTTTGACACGATTTTCAAAACAATTGAACACTATTGGTGACATATGCGCTGTATTTCCCTGTATTTGGCCACATAACACTGTGTTAGACGTATAAGATGATCAACTAGGAATTGAACGGAAATTTTTCCATTTAGCTTGAAATCTTGACAAAACTAGAAGTATTTGCAAAAAGAATTTTAAAATTGTTCATAATATAAAATAAACTTAGCCATTCATTTTGACACGATTCTCAAAACAATTGAACACTATTGGTGACATATGCGCTCTGTTCCCCTGTATTTGGTCGCATAACACTGTGTTATACGTATAAGATGGTCAACAACGAATTGAAAGGAAATTTTTATATTTAGCTTGAAATCTTGACAAAACAAGAAGTATTTGCAAAAAGAATTTTAATATTGTTCATAATATAAAATAAACTTAGCCATTCATTTTGACACGATTCTCAAAACAATTGAACACTATTGGTGACATATGCGCTCTGTTCCCCTGTATTTGGTCGCATAACACTGTGTTATACGTATAAGATGGTCAACTACGAATTGAAAGGAAATTTTTATATTTAGCATGAAATCTTAACAAAATTAAGAAGTTTTTGAAAAGGAATTTCAAAGTTGTTCATAAAATAAGATAAACTAAGCCATTCATTTTGACACGATTTTCAAAACAATTGAACACTATTGGTGACATATGCGCTGTATTTCCCTGTATTTGGCCACATAACACTGTGTTAGACGTATAAGATGATCAACTAGGAATTGAACGGATATTTTTCCATTTAGCTTGAAATCTTGACAAAATAAGGAAGTTTTTGCAAAGGGAATTTTAAAGTTGTTCATAAAATAAGATAAACTTAGCCACTCATTTTGACACTATTTTAAAAACAATTGAACATTATTGGTAGCATATGCGCTCAACTTCCCTGTATTGAGTCACATACTGCTGTAAATCTGTATGAGACGTACTGGTACCCACGAATTGGACCGATATTTTTCCATTTAGCTTGATTTCTTGACGAAATCAAGGTTTTTGCAAAAGGAATTTTAAAATTGTTCAAGAAATAAAATAAACTTACCTATTCATTTTGACACGATTTTCAATACAATCGAACACTATTGGTGACATATGCGCTCTGTTCCCCTGTATTTGGTCACATTATAATGTGTTATCCGTATTAAATGGTCAACTAGGAATTGATCGGAAATTTTTCCATTTAGCTTGAAATCATGACAATATAAGGAAGTTTTTGCAAAGGGAATTTTAAAGTTGTTCATAAAATGAAATAAACTTAGCCATTCATTTTGACACGATTCTCAAAACAATTGAACACTATTGGTGACATATGCGCTGTATTTCCCTGTATTTGGCCACATAACACTGTGTTATCCGTATAAGATGGTCAACTAGGAATTGAAGGGAAATTTTAAAATTTAGCATGAAATCTTAACAAAATAAAGAAGTTTTTGCAAAAGGAATTTTCAAACTGTTCATGAAATAAGATAAATTTACCCATTCATTGTGACACGATTTTTAAAACAATTGAACACTATTGGTGACATATGCGCTGTATTTCCCTGTATTTGGCCACATAACACTGTGTTATCCGTATAAGATGGTCAACTAGGAATTTTAACAAAATAAAGAAGTTTTTGCAAAAGGAATTTTCAAACTGTTCATGAAATAAGATAAACTTACACATTCATTGTGACACGATTTTTAAAACAATTGAACACCATTGGAGACATATGCGCTCTATTTCCCTGTATTTGGCCACATAACACTGTGTTATACGTATAAGATGGTCAACTACGAATTGAACGGAAATTTTTATATTTAGCATGAAATCTTAACAAAACTAAGAAGTTTTTGCAAAAGGAATTTTCAAATTGTTCATAAAATAAAATAAACTGGGCCATTCATTTTGACACGATTTTCAAAACAATTGAACATTCTTGGTTAACATTTGCGCTTCGTATTGCTATTTTTAGTCAGAAGTCTGTGATTATCCGTGAGACAATCAAGTTCGAACTGTACCGATATTTTTCCATTTAACTTGACTTCTTGACGAAAACAAGAAGTATTTGCAAAAAGAATTTTAAAATTGTTCATAAAATAAAATAAACTTAGCCATTCATTTTGACACGATTCTCAAAACAATTGAACACTATTGGTGACATATGCGCTCTGTTCCCCTGTATTTGGTCACATTATAATGTGTTATCCGTATTAAATGGTCAACTAGGAATTGATCGGAAATTTTTCCATTTAGCTTTAAATCTTGACAAAATAAGGAAGTTTTTGCAAAGGGAATTTTAAAGTTGTTCATAAAATAAAATAAACTGAGCCATTCATTTTGACACGATTTTCAAAACAATTGAACATTCTTGGTTAACATTTGCGCTTCGTATTGCTATATTTAGTCAGAAGACTGTGATTATCCGTGAGACGATCAAGTACGAACTGTACCGATATTTTTCCATTTAACTTGACATCTTGACGAAAACAAGAAGTATTTGTAAAAAGAATTTTAATTGTTCATAAAATAAAATAAACTTAGCCATTCATTTTGACACTATTTTCAAAACAATTGAACATTATTGGTAGCATATGCGCTCTATTTCCCTGTATTTAGTCATATACTGCTGTAAATCAGTATGAGACGTACAGGTACCCACGAATAGAACCGATATTTTTCCATTTAGCTTGATTTCTTGACGTAATCAAGGCTTTTGCAAAAGTAATTTTAAAATTGTTCATAAAATAAGATAAACTAAGTCATTCATTATGACACGATTTTCAAAACAATCGAACACTATTGGTGACATATGCGCTCTGTTCGTCTGTTTTTGGTCACATTATAATGTGTTATTCGTATGAAATGGTCAACTAGGAATTGATCGGAAATTTTCCCTTTTAGCTTGAAATCTTGACAAAATAAGGAAGTTTTTGCAAAGGGAATTTCAAAGTTGTTCATAAAATAAGATAAACTAAGCCATTCATTTTGACACGATTTTCAAAACAATTGAACACTATTGGTGACACATGCGCTGTATTTCCCTGTATTATGCCACATAACACTGTGTTATCCGTATAAGATGGTCAACTAGGAATTGAAGGGAAATTTTTAAATTTAGCATGAAATCTTAACAAAATAAAGAAGTTTTTGCAAAAGGAATTTTAAAATTGTTCATGAAATAAAATAAACTTACCTATTCATTTTGACACGATTTTCAAAACAGTTGAACCCCATTGGTGACATATGCGCTGTATTTCCCTGTATGTGGCCACATAACACTGTGTTATACGTATAAGATGGTCAACTACGAATTGAACGGAAATTTTTATATTTAGCATGAAATCTTAACAATATTAAAAAGTTTTTGCAAAAGGAATTTTCAAATTGTTCATGAAATAAGATAAACTTACCCATTCATTTTGACACGATTTTCAAAACAATTGAACATTCTTGGTTAACATTTGCGCTTCCTATTGCTATATTTAGTCAGAAGACTGTGATTATCCGTGAGACGATCAAGTACGAACTGTACCGATATTTTTCCATTTAACTTGACCTCTTGACGAAAACAAGAAGTATTTGCAAAAAGAATTTTAAAATTGTTCATAAAATAAAATAAACTAAGCCATTCATTTTGACACGATTTTCAAAACAATTGAACACTATTGGTGACATATGCGCTCTGTTCCCCTGTATTTGGTCACATTATAGTGTGTTATCCGTATTAAATGGTCAACTAGGAATTGATCGGAAATTTTTCCATTTAGCTTGAAATCTTGACAAAACAAGAAGTATTTGCAAAAAGAATTTCAAAATTGTTCATAATATAAAATAAACTTAGCCATTTATTTTGACACGATTCTCAAAACAATTGAACACTATTGGTGACATATGCACTCTGTTCCCCTGTATTTGGTTGCATTATACTGTGTTATCCGTATGAGATGGTCAACTAGGAATTGAACGGAAATTTTTCCATTTAGCTTGAAATCTTGACAAAATAAGGAAGTTTTTGCAAAAGGGAATTTCAAAGTTGTTCATAAAATAAGATAAACTAAGCCATGCATTTTGACACGATTTTCAAAACAATTGAACACTATTGGTGACATATGCGCTGTATTTCCCTGTATTTGGCCACATAACACTGTGTTATCCGTATAAGATGGTCAACTAGGAATTGAAGGGAAATTTTTAAATTTAGCATGAAATCTTAACAAAATAAAGAAGTTTTTGCAAAAGCAATTTTCAAACTTTTCATGAAATAAGATAAACTTACCCATTCATTTTGACACGATTTTTAAAACAATTGAACACTATTGGAGACATATGCGCTCTATTTCCCTGTATTTGGCCACATAACACTGTGTTATACGTATGAGATGGTCAACTACAAATTGAACGGAAATTTTTATATTTAGCATGAAATCTTAACAAAATTAAGAAGTTTTTGCAAAAGGAATTTCAAAGTTGTTCATAAAATAAGATAAACTAAGCCATTCATTTTGACACGATTTTCAAAACAATTGAACACTATTGGTGACATATGCGCTGTATTTCCCTGTATTTGGCCACATAACACTGTGTTAGACGTATAAGATGATCAACTAGGAATTGAACGGATATTTTTCCATTTAGCTTGAAGTCTTGACAAAATAAGGAAGTTTTTGTAAAGGGAATTTTAAAGTTGTTCATAAAATATGATAAACTTAGCCACTCATTTTGACACTATTTTAAAAACAATTGAACATTATTGGTAGCATATGCGCTCAACTTCCCTGTATTGAGTCACATACTGCTGTAAATCTGTATGAGACGTACTGGTACCCACGAACTGGACCGATATTTTTCCATTTAGCTTGATTTCTTGACGAAATCAAGGTTTTTGCAAAAGGAATTTTAAAATTGTTCAAGAAATAAAATAAACTTACCTATTCATTTTGACACGACTTTCAATACAATCGAACACTATTGGTGACATATGCGCTCTGTTTCCCTGTATTTGGTCACATTATAATGTGTTATCCGTATTAAATGGTCAACTAGGAATTGATCGGAAATTTTTCCATTTAGCCTGAAATCTTGACAATATAAGGAAGTTTTTGCAAAGGGAATTTTAAAGTTGTTAATAAAATGAAATAAGCTTAGCCATTCATTTTGACACGATTCTCAAAACAATTGAACACTATTGGTGACATATGCGCTGCATTTCCCTGTATTTGGCCACATAACACTGTGTTATCCGTATAAGATGGTCAACTACGAATTGAAGGGAAATTTTTAAATTTAGCATGAAATCTTAACAAAATAAAGAAGTTTTTGCAAAACGAATTTTCAAACTGTTCATGAAATAAGATAAATTTACCCATTCATTGTGACACGATTTTTAAAACAATTGAACACTATTGGTGACATATGCGCTGTATTTCCCTGTATTTGGCCACATAACACTGTGTTATCCGTATAAGATGGTCAACTAGGAATCTTAACAAAATAAAGAAGTTTTTGCAAAAGGAATTTTCAAACTGTTCATGAAATAAGATAAACTTACACATTCATTGTGACACGATTTTTAAAACAATTGAACACTATTGGAGACATATGCGCTCTATTTCCCTGTATTTGGCCACATAACACTGTGTTATACGTATAAGATGGTCAACTACGAATTGAACGGAAATTTTTATATTTAGCGTGAAATCTTAACAAAACTAAGAAGTTTTTGCAAAAGGAATTTTCAAATTGTTCATAAAATAAAATAAACTGGGCCATTCATTTTGACACGATTTTCAAAACAATTGAACATTCTTGGTTAACATTTGCGCTTCGTATTGCTATATTTAGTCAGAAGACTGTGATTATCCGTGAGACGATCAAGTACGAACTGTACCGATATTTTTCCATTTAACTTGACTTCTTGACGAAAACAAGAAGTATTTGCAAAAAGAATTTTAAAATTGTTCATAAAATAAAATAAACTTAGCCATTCATTTTGACACGATTCTCAAAACAATTGAACACTATTGGTGACATATGCACTCTGTTCCCCTGTATTTGGTCGCATTATACTGTGTTATCCGTATGAGATGGTCAACTAGGAATTGAACGGAAATTTTTCCATTTAGCTTGAAATCTTGACAAAATAAGGAAGTTTTTGCAAAAGGGAATTTCAAAGTTGTTCATAAAATAAGATAAACTAAGCCATGCATTTTGACACGATTTTCAAAACAATTGAACACTATTGGTGACATATGCGCTGTATTTCCCTGTATTTGGCCACATAACACTGTGTTATCCGTATAAGATGGTCAACTAGGAATTGAAGGGAAATTTTTAAATTTAGCATGAAATCTTAACAAAATAAAGAAGTTTTTGCAAAAGCAATTTTCAAACTTTTCATGAAATAAGATAAACTTACCCATTCATTTTGACACGATTTTTAAAACAATTGAACACTATTGGAGACATATGCGCTCTATTTCCCTGTATTTGGCCACATAACACTGTGTTATACGTATGAGATGGTCAACTACGAATTGAACGGAAATTTTTATATTTAGCATGAAATCTTAACAAAATTAAGAAGTTTTTGCAAAAGGAATTTCAAAGTTGTTCATAAAATAAGATAAACTAAGCCATTCATTTTGACACGATTTTCAAAACAATTGAACACTATTGGTGACATATGCGCTGTATTTCCCTGTATTTGGCCACATAACACTGTGTTAGACGTATAAGATGATCAACTAGGAATTGAACGGATATTTTTCCATTTAGCTTGAAGTCTTGACAAAATAAGGAAGTTTTTGTAAAGGGAATTTTAAAGTTGTTCATAAAATATGATAAACTTAGCCACTCATTTTGACACTATTTTAAAAACAATTGAACATTATTGGTAGCATATGCGCTCAACTTCCCTGTATTGAGTCACATACTGCTGTAAATCTGTATGAGACGCACTGGTACCCACGAACTGGACCGATATTTTTCCATTTAGCTTGATTTCTTGACGAAATCAAGGTTTTTGCAAAAGGAATTTTAAAATTGTTCAAGAAATAAAATAAACTTACCTATTCATTTTGACACGACTTTCAATACAATCGAACACTATTGGTGACATATGCGCTCTGTTTCCCTGTATTTGGTCACATTATAATGTGTTATCCGTATTAAATGGTCAACTAGGAATTGATCGGAAATTTTTCCATTTAGCCTGAAATCTTGACAATATAAGGAAGTTTTTGCAAAGGGAATTTTAAAGTTGTTAATAAAATGAAATAAACTTAGCCATTCATTTTGACACGATTCTCAAAACAATTGAACACTATTGGTGACATATGCGCTGCATTTCCCTGTATTTGGCCACATAACACTGTGTTATCCGTATAAGATGGTCAACTACGAATTGAAGGGAAATTTTTAAATTTAGCATGAAATCTTAACAAAATAAAGAAGTTTTTGCAAAACGAATTTTCAAACTGTTCATGAAATAAGATAAATTTACCCATTCATTGTGACACGATTTTTAAAACAATTGAACACTATTGGTGACATATGCGCTGTATTTCCCTGTATTTGGCCACATAACACTGTGTTATCCGTATAAGATGGTCAACTAGGAATCTTAACAAAATAAAGAAGTTTTTGCAAAAGGAATTTTCAAACTGTTCATGAAATAAGATAAACTTACACATTCATTGTGACACGATTTTTAAAACAATTGAACACTATTGGAGACATATGCGCTCTATTTCCCTGTATTTGGCCACATAACACTGTGTTATACGTATAAGATGGTCAACTACGAATTGAACGGAAATTTTTATATTTAGCGTGAAATCTTAACAATACTAAGAAGTTTTTGCAAAAGGAATTTCCAAATTGTTCATAAAATAAAATAAACTGGGCCATTCATTTTGACACGATTTTCAAAACAATTGAACATTCTTGGTTAACATTTGCGCTTCGTATTGCTATATTTAGTCAGAAGACTGTGATTATCCGTGAGACGATCAAGTACGAACTGTACCGATATTTTTCCATTTAACTTGACTTCTTGACGAAAACAAGAAGTATTTGCAAAAAGAATTTTAAAATTGTTCATAAAATAAAATAAACTTAGCCATTCATTTTGACACGATTCTCAAAACAATTGAACACTATTGGTGACATATGCACTCTGTTCCCCTGTATTTGGTCGCATTATACTGTGTTATCCGTATGAGATGGTCAACTAGGAATTGAACGGATATTTTTCCATTTAGCTTGAAATCTTGACAAAATAAGGAAGTTTTTGCAAAGGGAATTTTAAAGTTGTTCATAAAATAAGATAAACTAAGCCATTCATTTTGACACGATTTTCAAAACAATTGAACACTATTGGTGACATATGCGCTGTATTTCCCTGTATTTGGCCACATAACACTGTGTTAGACGTATAAGATGATCAACTAGGAATTGAACGGATATTTTTCCATTTAGCTTGAAATCTTGACAAAACTAGAAGTATTTGCAAAAAGAATTTTAAAATTGTTCATAATATAAAATAAACTTAGCCATTCATTTTGACACGATTCTCAAAACAATTGAACACTATTGGTGACATATGCACTCTGTTCCCCTGTATTTGGTAGCATTATACTGTGTTATCCGTATGAGATGGTCAACTAGGAATTGAACGGAAATTTTTCCATTTAGCTTGAAATCTTGACAAAATAAGGAAGTTTTTGCAAAGGGAATTTCAAAGTTGTTCATAAAATAAGATAAACTAAGATAAACTAAGCCATTCATTTTGACACGATTTTCAAAACAATTGAACACTATTGGTGACATATGCGCTGTATTTCCCTGTATTTGGCCACATAACACTGTGTTATCCGTATAAGATGGTCAACTAGGAATTGAAGGGAAATTTTTAAATTTAGCATGAAATCTTAACAAAATAAAGAAGTTTTTGCAAAAGGAATTTTCAAACTTTTCATGAAATAAGATAAACTTACCCATTCATTTTGACACGATTTTTAAAACAATTGAACACTATTGGAGACATATGCGCTCTATTTCCCTGTATTTGGCCACATAACACTGTGTTATACGTATAAGATGGTCAACTACGAATTGAACGGAAAATTTTATATTTAGCGTGAAATCTTAACAAAACTGAGAAGTTTTTGCAAAAGGAATTTTCAAATTGTTCATAAAATAAAATAAACTGGGCCATTCATTTTGACACGATTTTCAAAACAATTGAACATTCTTGGTTAACATTTGCGCTTCGTATTGCTATATTTAGTCAGAAGACTGTGATTATCCGTGAGACGATCAAGTACGAACTGTACCGATATTTTTCCATTTAACTTGACTTCTTGACGAAAACAAGAAGTATTTGCAAAAAGAATTTTAAAATTGTTCATAAAATAAAATAAACTTAGCCATTCATTTTGACACGATTCTCAAAACAATTGAACACTATTGGTGACATATGCACTCTGTTCCCCTGTATTTGGTGGCATTATACTGTGTTATCCGTATGAGATGGTCAACTAGGAATTGAACGGATATTTTTCCATTTAGCTTGAAATCTTGACAAAATAAGGAAGTTTTTGCAAAGGGAATTTTAAAGTTGTTCATAAAATAAGATAAACTAAGCCATTCATTTTGACACGATTTTCAAAACAATTGAACACTATTGGAGACATATGCGCTCTATTTCCCTGTATTTGGCCACATAACACTGTGTTATACGTATAAGATGGTCAACTACGAATTGAACGGAAATTTTTATATTTAGCTTGAAATCTTAACAAAACTAAGAAGTTTTTGCAAAAGGAATTTTCAAATTGTTCATAAAATAAAATAAACTGGGCCATTCATTTTGACACGATTTTCAAAACAATTGAACATTCTTGGTTAACATTTGCGCTTCGTATTGCTATATTTAGTCAGAAGACTGTGATTATCCGTGAGACGATCAAGTACGAACTGTACCGATATTTTTCCATTTAACTTGACTTCTTGACGATAACAAGAAGTATTTGCAAAAAGAATTTTAAAATTGTTCATAAAATAAAATAAACTTAGCCATTCATTTTGACACGATTCTCAAAACAATTGAACACTATTGGTGACATATGCACTCTGTTCCCCTGTATTTGGTCGCATTATACTGTGTTATCCGTATGAGATGGTCAACTAGGAATTGAACGGATATTTTTCCATTTAGCTTGAAATCTTGACAAAATAAGGAAGTTTTTGCAAAGGGAATTTTAAAGTTGTTCATAAAATAAGATAAACTAAGCCATTCATTTTGACACGATTTTCAAAACAATTGAACACTATTGGTGACATATGCGCTGTATTTCCCTGTATTTGGCCACATAACACTGTGTTAGACGTATAAGATGATCAACTAGGAATTGAACGGAAATTTTTCCATTTAGCTTGAAATCTTGACAAAACTAGAAGTATTTGCAAAAAGAATTTTAAAATTGTTCATAATATAAAATAAACTTAGCCATTCATTTTGACACGATTCTCAAAACAATTGAACACTATTGGTGACATATGCGCTCTGTTCCCCTGTATTTGGTCGCATAACACTGTGTTATACGTATAAGATGGTCAACAACGAATTGAAAGGAAATTTTTATATTTAGCTTGAAATCTTGACAAAACAAGAAGTATTTGCAAAAAGAATTTTAATATTGTTCATAATATAAAATAAACTTAGCCATTCATTTTGACACGATTCTCAAAACAATTGAACACTATTGGTGACATATGCGCTCTGTTCCCCTGTATTTGGTCGCATAACACTGTGTTATACGTATAAGATGGTCAACTACGAATTGAAAGGAAATTTTTATATTTAGCATGAAATCTTAACAAAATTAAGAAGTTTTTGCAAAAGGAATTTTCAAATTGTTCATAAAATACAATAAACTGAGCCATTCATTTTGACACGATTCTCAAAACAATTGAACATTCTTGGTTAACATTTGCGCTTCGTATTGATATATTTAGTCAGAAGACTGTGATTATCCGTGAGACGATCAAGTACGAACTGTACCGATATTTTTCCATTTAACTTGACATCTTGACGAAAACAAGAAGTATTTGCAAAAAGAATTTTAAAATTGTTCATAAAATAAAATAAACTGAGCCATTCATTTTGACACGATTCTCAAAACAATTGAACACTATTGGTGACATATGCGCTCTGTTCCCCTGTATTTGGTCGCATTATACTGTGTTATCCGTATGAGATGGTAAACTAGGAATTGATCGGAAATTTTCCCTTTTAGCTTGAAATCTTGACAAAATAAGGAAGTTTTTGCAAAGGGAATTTTAAAGTTGTTCATAAAATTAAATAAACTTAGCCATTCATTTTGACACGATTCTCAAAACAATTGAACACTATTGGTGACATATGCGCTCTGTTCCCCTGTATTTGGTCGCATTATACTGTGTTATCCGTATGAGATGGTCAACTAGGAATTGAACGGAAATTTTTCCATTTAGCTTGAAATCTTGACAAAATAAGGAAGTTTTTGCAAAGGGAATTTCAAAGTTGTTCATAAAATAAGATAAACTAAGCCATTCATTTTGACACGATTTTCAAATCAATTGAACACTATTGGTGACATATGCGCTGTATTTCCCTGTATTTGGCCACATAATACTGTGTTAGACGTATAAGATGATCAACTAGGAATTGAACGGATATTTTTCCATTTAGCTTGAAATCTTGACAAAATAAGGAAGTTTTTGCAAAGGGAATTTTAAAGTTGTTCATAATATAAGATAAACTTAGCCATTCATTTTGACACTATTTTCAAAACAATTGAACATTATTGGTAGCATGCGCTCTATTTCCCTGTATTTAGTCATATCCTGCTGTAAATCTGTATGAGACGTACAGGTACCCACGAATAGAACCGATATTTTTCCATTTAGCTTGATTTCTTGACGAAATCAAGGTTTTTGCAAAAGGAATTTTAAAATTGTTCATAAAATAAGATAAACTAAGCCATTCATTTTGACACGATTTTCAAAGCAATTGAAGACTATTAGTGACATATGCGCTCTGTTCCTCTGTATTTGGTCGCATTATACTGTGTTATCCGTATGAGATGGTCAACTAGGAATTGAACGGAAATTTTTCCATTTAGCTTGAAATATTGACAAAATAAGGAAGTTTTTGCAAAGGGAATTTCAAAGTTGTTCATAAAATAAGATAAACTGAGCCATTCATTTTTAAAAGATTTTCAAAACAATTGAACACTATTGGTGACATATGCGCTGTATTTCCCTGTATTTGGCCACATAACACTGTGTTAGACGTATAAGATGATCAACTAGGAATTGAGCGGATATTTTTCCATTTAGCTTGAAATCTTGACAAAATAAGGAAGTTTTTGCAAAGGGAATTTTAAAGTTGTTCATAATATAAGATAAACTTAGCCATTCATTTTGACACTATTTTCAAAACAATTGAACATTATTGGTAGCATGCGCTCTATTTCCCTGTATTTAGTCATATCCTGCTGTAAATCTGTATGAGACGTACAGGTACCCACGAATAGAACCGATATTTTTCCATTTAGCTTGATTTCTTGACGAAATCAAGGTTTTTGCAAAAGGAATTTTAAAATTGTTCATAAAATAAGATAAACTAAGCCATTCATTTTGACACGATTTTCAAAGCAATTGAAGACTATTGGTGACATATGCGCTCTGTTCCCCTGTATTTGGTCGCATTATACTGTGTTATCCGTATGAGATGGTCAACTAGGAATTGAACGGAAATTTTTCCATTTAGCTTGAAATATTGACAAAATAAGGAAGTTTTTGCAAAGGGAATTTCAGTTGTTCATAAAATAAGATAAACTGAGCCATTCATTTTTAAAAGATTTTCAAAACAATTGAACACTATTGGTGACATATGCGCTGTACTTCCCTGTATTTGGCCACATAACACTGTGTTAGACGTATAAGATGATCAACTAGGAATTGAACGGATATTTTTCCATTTAGCTTGAAATCTTGACAAAATAAGGAAGTTTTTGCAAAGGGAATTTCAAAGTTGTTCATAATATAAAATAAACTTAGCCATTCATTTTGACACGATTCTCAAAACAATTGAACACTATTGGTGACATATGCGCTCTGTTCCCCTGTATTTGGTCGCATTATACTGTGTTATCCGTATGAGATGGTCAACTAGGAATTGATCGGAAATTTTCCCTTTTAGCTTGAAATCTTGACAAAATAAGGAAGTTTTTGCAAAGGGAATTTTAAAGTTGTTCATAAAATAAAATAAACTTAGCCATTCATTTTGACACGATTCTCAAAACAATTGAACACTATTGGTGACATATACGCTCTGTTCCCCTGTATTTGGTCACATTATAATGTGTTATTCGTATTAAATGGTCAACTAGGAATTGATCGGAAATTTTTCCATTTAGCTTGAAGTCTTGACAAAACAAGAAGTATTTGCAAAAAGAATTTTAAAATTGTTCATAATTTAAAATAAACTTAGCCATTCATTTTGACACGATTCTCAAAACAATTGAACACAGTTGGTGACATATGCGCTCTGTTCCCCTGTATTTGGTCGCATTATACTGTGTTATCCGTATGAGATGGTCAACTAGGAATTGAACGGAAATTTTTCCATTTAGCTTGAAATCTTGACAAAATAAGGAAGTTTTTGCAAAGGGAATTTCAAAGTTGTTCATAAAATAAGATAAACTAAGCCATTCATTTTGACACGATTTTCAAATCAATTGAACACTATTGGTGACATATGCGCTGTATTTCCCTGTATTTGGCCACATAACACTGTGTTGGACGTATAAGATGATCAACTAGGAATTGAACGGATATTTTTCTATTTAGCTTGAAATCATGACAAAATAAGGAAGTTTTTGCAAAAGGAATTTTCAAATTGTTCATAAAATAAAATAAACTGAGCCATTCATTTTGACACGATTCTCAAGACAATTGAACACTATTGGTGACATATGCGCTCTGTTCCCCTGTATTTGGTCACATTATAATGTGTTATTCGTATTAAATGGTCAACTAGGAATTGATCGGAAATTTTTCCATTTAGCTTGAAATCTTGACAAAACAAGAAGTATTTGCAAAAAGAATTTTAAAATTGTTCATAATATAAAATAAACTTGGCCATTCATTTTGACACGATTCTCAAAACAATTGAACACTATTGGTGACATATGCACTCTGTTCCCCTGTATTTGGTCGCATTATACTGTGTTATCCGTATGAGATGGTCAACTAGGAATTGAACGGAAATTTTTCCATTTAGCTTGAAATCTTGACAAAATAAGGAAGTTTTTGCAAAGGGAATTTCAAAGTTGTTCATAAAATAAGATAAACTAAACCATTCATTTTGACACGATTTTCAAAACAATTGAACACTGTTGGTGACATATGCGGTGTATTTCCCTGTATTTGGCCACATAACACTGTGTTAGACGTATAAGATGATCAACTAGGAATTGATCGGAAATTTTCCCTTTTAGCTTGAAATCTTGACAAAATAAGGAAGTTTTTGCAAAGGGAATTTTAAAGTTGTTCATAAAATAAGATAAACTTAGCCACTCATTTTGACACGATTCTCAAAACAATTGAACACTATTGGTGACATATGCGCTCTGTTCCCCTGTATTTGGTCGCATTATACTGTGTTATCCGTATGAGATGGTCAACTAGGAATTGAACGGAAATTTTCCCTTTTAGCTTGAAATCTTGACAAAATAAGGAAGTTTTTGCAAAGGGAATTTCAAAGTTGTTCATAAAATAAGATAAACTAAGCCATTCATTTTGACACGATTTTCAAAACAATTGAACACTATTGGTGACATATGCGCTGTATTTCCCTGTTTTTGGCCACATAACACTGTGTTAGACGTATAAGATGATCAACTAGGAATTGAACGGATATTTTTCCATTTAGCTTGAAATCTTGAAAAAATAAGGAAGTTTTTGCAAAGGGAATTTTAAAGTTGTTCATAAAATAAGATAAACTTAGCAGCTCATTTTGACACTATTTTAAAAACAATTGAACATTATTGGTAGCATATGCGCTCAACTTCCCTGTATTGAGTCACATACTGCTGTAAATCTGTATGAGACGTACTGGTACCCACGAATTGGACCGATATTTTTCCATTTAGCTTGATTCTTGACGAAATCAAGGTTTTTGCAAAGGGAATTTTAAAGTTGTTCATAAAATTAAATAAACTTAGCCATTCATTTTGACACGATTCTCAAAACAATTGAACACTATTGGTGACATATACGCTCTGTTCCCCTGTATTTGGTCACATTATAATGTGTTATTCGTATTAAATGGTCAACTAGGAATTGATCGGAAATTTTTCCATTTAGCTTGAAGTCTTGACAAAACAAGAAGTATTTGCAAAAAGAATTTTAAAATTGTTCATAATTTAAAATAAACTTAGCCATTCATTTTGACACGATTCTCAAAACAATTGAACACAGTTGGTGACATATGCGCTCTGTTCCCCTGTATTTGGTCGCATTATACTGTGTTATCCGTATGAGATGGTCAACTAGGAATTGAACGGAAATTTTTCCATTTAGCTTGAAATCTTGACAAAATAAGGAAGTTTTTGCAAAGGGAATTTCAAAGTTGTTCATAAAATAAGATAAACTAAGCCATTCATTTTGACACGATTTTCAAATCAATTGAACACTATTGGTGACATATGCGCTGTATTTCCCTGTATTTGGCCACATAACACTGTGTTGGACGTATAAGATGATCAACTAGGAATTGAACGGATATTTTTCTATTTAGCTTGAAATCATGACAAAATAAGGAAGTTTTTGCAAAAGGAATTTTCAAATTGTTCATAAAATAAAATAAACTGAGCCATTCATTTTGACACGATTCTCAAGACAATTGAACACTATTGGTGACATATGCGCTCTGTTCCCCTGTATTTGGTCACATTATAATGTGTTATTCGTATTAAATGGTCAACTAGGAATTGATCGGAAATTTTTCCATTTAGCTTGAAATCTTGACAAAACAAGAAGTATTTGCAAAAAGAATTTTAAAATTGTTCATAATATAAAATAAACTTGGCCATTCATTTTGACACGATTCTCAAAACAATTGAACACTATTGGTGACATATGCACTCTGTTCCCCTGTATTTGGTCGCATTATACTGTGTTATCCGTATGAGATGGTCAACTAGGAATTGAACGGAAATTTTTCCATTTAGCTTGAAATCTTGACAAAATAAGGAAGTTTTTGCAAAGGGAATTTCAAAGTTGTTCATAAAATAAGATAAACTAAACCATTCATTTTGACACGATTTTCAAAACAATTGAACACTGTTGGTGACATATGCGGTGTATTTCCCTGTATTTGGCCACATAACACTGTGTTAGACGTATAAGATGATCAACTAGGAATTGATCGGAAATTTTCCCTTTTAGCTTGAAATCTTGACAAAATAAGGAAGTTTTTGCAAAGGGAATTTTAAAGTTGTTCATAAAATAAGATAAACTTAGCCACTCATTTTGACACGATTCTCAAAACAATTGAACACTATTGGTGACATATGCGCTCTGTTCCCCTGTATTTGGTCGCATTATACTGTGTTATCCGTATGAGATGGTCAACTAGGAATTGAACGGAAATTTTCCCTTTTAGCTTGAAATCTTGACAAAATAAGGAAGTTTTTGCAAAGGGAATTTCAAAGTTGTTCATAAAATAAGATAAACTAAGCCATTCATTTTGACACGATTTTCAAAACAATTGAACACTATTGGTGACATATGCGCTGTATTTCCCTGTTTTTGGCCACATAACACTGTGTTAGACGTATAAGATGATCAACTAGGAATTGAACGGATATTTTTCCATTTAGCTTGAAATCTTGAAAAAATAAGGAAGTTTTTGCAAAGGGAATTTTAAAGTTGTTCATAAAATAAGATAAACTTAGCAGCTCATTTTGACACTATTTTAAAAACAATTGAACATTATTGGTAGCATATGCGCTCAACTTCCCTGTATTGAGTCACATACTGCTGTAAATCTGTATGAGACGTACTGGTACCCACGAATTGGACCGATATTTTTCCATTTAGCTTGATTCTTGACGAAATCAAGGTTTTTGCAAAGGGAATTTTAAAGTTGTTCATAAAATTAAATAAACTTAGCCATTCATTTTGACACGATTCTCAAAACAATTGAACACTATTGGTGACATATGCGCTCTGTTCCCCTGTATTTGGTCGCATTATACTGTGTTATCCGTATGAGATGGTCAACTAGGAATTGATCGGAAATTTTCCCTTTTAGCTTGAAATCTTGACAAAATAAGGAAGTTTTTGCAAAGGGAATTTTAAAGTTGTTCATAAAATAAAATAAACTTAGCCATTCATTTTGACACGATTCTCAAAACAATTGAACACTATTGGTGACATATACGCTCTGTTCCCCTGTATTTGGTCACATTATAATGTGTTATTCGTATTAATTGGTCAACTAGGAATTGATCGGAAATTTTTCCATTTAGCTTGAAGTCTTGACAAAACAAGAAGTATTTGCAAAAAGAATTTTAAAATTGTTCATAATTTAAAATAAACTTAGCCATTCATTTTGACACGATTCTCAAAACAATTGAACACAGTTGGTGACATATGCGCTCTGTTCCCCTGTATTTGGTCGCATTATACTGTGTTATCCGTATGAGATGGTCAACTAGGAATTGAACGGAAATTTTTCCATTTAACTTGAAATCTTGACAAAATAAGGAAGTTTTTGCAAAGGGAATTTCAAAGTTGTTCATAAAATAAGATAAACTAAGCCATTCATTTTGACACGATTTTCAAATCAATTGAACACTATTGGTGACATATGCGCTGTATTTCCCTGTATTTGGCCACATAACACTGTGTTGGACGTATAAGATGATCAACTAGGAATTGAACGGATATTTTTCTATTTAGCTTGAAATCATGACAAAATAAGGAAGTTTTTGCAAAAGGAATTTTCAAATTGTTCATAAAATAAAATAAACTGAGCCATTCATTTTGACACGATTCTCAAAACAATTGAACATTCTTGGTTAACATTTGCGCTTCGTATTGCTATATTTAGTCAGAAGACTGTGATTATCCGTGAGACGATCAAGTACGAAGTGTACCGATATTTTTCCATTTAACTTGACATCTTGACGAAAACAAGAAGTATTTGCAAAAAGAATTTTAAAATTGTTGATAATATAAAATAAACTTAGCCATTCATTTTGACACGATTCTCAAGACAATTGAACACTATTGGTGACATATGCGCTCTGTTCCCCTGTATTTGGTCACATTATAATGTGTTATTCGTATTAAATGGTCAACTAGGAATTGATCGGAAATTTTTCCATTTAGCTTGAAATCTTGACAAAACAAGAAGTATTTGCAAAAAGAATTTTAAAATTGTTCATAATATAAAATAAACTTGGCCATTCATTTTGACACGATTCTCAAAACAATTGAACACTATTGGTGACATATGCACTCTGTTCCCCTGTATTTGGTCGCATTATACTGTGTTATCCGTATGAGATGGTCAACTAGGAATTGAACGGAAATTTTTCCATTTAGCTTGAAATCTTGACAAAATAAGGAAGTTTTTGCAAAGGGAATTTCAAAGTTGTTCATAAAATAAGATAAACTAAACCATTCATTTTGACACGATTTTCAAAACAATTGAACACTGTTGGTGACATATGCGGTGTATTTCCCTGTATTTGGCCACATAACACTGTGTTAGACGTATAAGATGATCAACTAGGAATTGATCGGAAATTTTCCCTTTTAGCTTGAAATCTTGACAAAATAAGGAAGTTTTTGCAAAGGGAATTTCAAAGTTGTTCATAAAATAAGATAAACTAAGCCATTCATTTTGACACGATTTTCAAAACAATTGAACACTATTGGTGACATATGCGCTGTATTTCCCTGTTTTTGGCCACATAACACTGTGTTAGACGTATAAGATGATCAACTAGGAATTGAACGGATATTTTTCCATTTAGCTTGAAATCTTGAAAAAATAAGGAAGTTTTTGCAAAGGGAATTTTAAAGTTGTTCATAAAATAAGATAAACTTAGCAGCTCATTTTGACACTATTTTAAAAACAATTGAACATTATTGGTAGCATATGCGCTCAACTTCCCTGTATTGAGTCACATACTGCTGTAAATCTGTATGAGACGTACTGGTACCCACGAATTGGACCGATATTTTTCCATTTAGCTTGATTCTTGACGAAATCAAGGTTTTTGCAAAGGGAATTTTAAAGTTGTTCATAAAATTAAATAAACTTAGCCATTCATTTTGACACGATTCTCAAAACAATTGAACACTATTGGTGACATATGCGCTCTGTTCCCCTGTATTTGGTCGCATTATACTGTGTTATCCGTATGAGATGGTCAACTAGGAATTGATCGGAAATTTTCCCTTTTAGCTTGAAATCTTGACAAAATAAGGAAGTTTTTGCAAAGGGAATTTTAAAGTTGTTCATAAAATAAAATAAACTTAGCCATTCATTTTGACACGATTCTCAAAACAATTGAACACTATTGGTGACATATACGCTCTGTTCCCCTGTATTTGGTCACATTATAATGTGTTATTCGTATTAATTGGTCAACTAGGAATTGATCGGAAATTTTTCCATTTAGCTTGAAGTCTTGACAAAACAAGAAGTATTTGCAAAAAGAATTTTAAAATTGTTCATAATTTAAAATAAACTTAGCCATTCATTTTGACACGATTCTCAAAACAATTGAACACAGTTGGTGACATATGCGCTCTGTTCCCCTGTATTTGGTCGCATTATACTGTGTTATCCGTATGAGATGGTCAACTAGGAATTGAACGGAAATTTTTCCATTTAACTTGAAATCTTGACAAAATAAGGAAGTTTTTGCAAAGGGAATTTCAAAGTTGTTCATAAAATAAGATAAACTAAGCCATTCATTTTGACACGATTTTCAAATCAATTGAACACTATTGGTGACATATGCGCTGTATTTCCCTGTATTTGGCCACATAACACTGTGTTGGACGTATAAGATGATCAACTAGGAATTGAACGGATATTTTTCTATTTAGCTTGAAATCATGACAAAATAAGGAAGTTTTTGCAAAAGGAATTTTCAAATTGTTCATAAAATAAAATAAACTGAGCCATTCATTTTGACACGATTCTCAAAACAATTGAACATTCTTGGTTAACATTTGCGCTTCGTATTGCTATATTTAGTCAGAAGACTGTGATTATCCGTGAGACGATCAAGTACGAAGTGTACCGATATTTTTCCATTTAACTTGACATCTTGACGAAAACAAGAAGTATTTGCAAAAAGAATTTTAAAATTGTTGATAATATAAAATAAACTTAGCCATTCATTTTGACACGATTCTCAAGACAATTGAACACTATTGGTGACATATGCGCTCTGTTCCCCTGTATTTGGTCACATTATAATGTGTTATTCGTATTAAATGGTCAACTAGGAATTGATCGGAAATTTTTCCATTTAGCTTGAAATCTTGACAAAACAAGAAGTATTTGCAAAAAGAATTTTAAAATTGTTCATAATATAAAATAAACTTGGCCATTCATTTTGACACGATTCTCAAAACAATTGAACACTATTGGTGACATATGCACTCTGTTCCCCTGTATTTGGTCGCATTATACTGTGTTATCCGTATGAGATGGTCAACTAGGAATTGAACGGAAATTTTTCCATTTAGCTTGAAATCTTGACAAAATAAGGAAGTTTTTGCAAAGGGAATTTCAAAGTTGTTCATAAAATAAGATAAACTAAACCATTCATTTTGACACGATTTTCAAAACAATTGAACACTGTTGGTGACATATGCGGTGTATTTCCCTGTATTTGGCCACATAACACTGTGTTAGACGTATAAGATGATCAACTAGGAATT
Organism: Agrilus cyanescens; assembly: GCA_947389935.1. NCBI lineage: Eukaryota > Metazoa > Arthropoda > Insecta > Coleoptera > Buprestidae > Agrilus > Agrilus cyanescens. The sequence continues at coordinate 12,683,496 of OX376711.1, forward strand.
GATCGGAAATTTTCCCTTTTAGCTTGAAATCTTGACAAAATAAGGAAGTTTTTGCAAAGGGAATTTTAAAGTTGTTCATAAAATAAGATAAACATAGCCACTCATTTTGACACGATTCTCAAAACAATTGAACACTATTGGTGACATATGCGCTCTGTTCCCCTGTATTTGGTCGCATTATACTGTGTTATCCGTATGAGATGGTCAACTAGGAATTGAACGGAAATTTTCCCTTTTAGCTTGAAATCTTGACAAAATAAGGAAGTTTTTGCAAAGGGAATTTCAAAGTTGTTCATAAAATAAGATAAACTAAGCCATTCATTTTGACACGATTTTCAAAACAATTGAACACTATTGGTGACATATGCGCTGTATTTCCCTGTTTTTGGCCACATAACACTGTGTTAGACGTATAAGATGATCAACTAGGAATTGAACGGATATTTTTCCATTTAGCTTGAAATCTTGAAAAAATAAGGAAGTTTTTGCAAAGGGAATTTTAAAGTTGTTCATAAAATAAGATAAACTTAGCAGCTCATTTTGACACTATTTTAAAAACAATTGAACATTATTGGTAGCATATGCGCTCAACTTCCCTGTATTGAGTCACATACTGCTGTAAATCTGTATGAGACGTACTGGTACCCACGAATTGGACCGATATTTTTCCATTTAGCTTGATTCTTGACGAAATCAAGGTTTTTGCAAAGGGAATTTTAAAGTTGTTCATAAAATTAAAT